>JAKLLW010000325.1:0-39466 GCA_022814695.1 Neocatenulostroma microsporum
GAAGAGAGGCGCGAGAGTTATAGATATAGAGATAGCGGATATAGGACGTCGTATTAGAGAGAGAGTATAAGACTTAGATAATTAAGGGAGTAGTATTTATAGAACTAAGAGCGAGGTTTCTATATTAGGACTCTACGAATATAACGTACTAGAGTTATATATATATAAAGAGTAAATATATTATAGGTTATATAAGAATATATATATATATATAAGAGAAGTAGAGATAGGTACTAAGAATAGAAGGAGGAGAGAAAAGAGGCGAGTAGAGATTAAAGATAGAGAGATAGGTAAAGAAGACGATATTGTTACTAGAACTATAAGGAAGAAGTAACGAGAGCTAGGAAGAGAGATAGGAGATATAGTAATAAGAAGTAAGCTTATAGGTAAGGAATAAAAGAGAAGGAATAAGAGGAAACTAAAGCTAGATCTAAAGGTAGAAGTAGGAATAAAAAGAAAGTTATAGAAAAGGGTAGATAATATAGAAGGGAACGTAGATACCGATAATAGAGTAAGATAGGGAATAGAGGTCGACAAACTAGTATAAGGGTATAGAGGGAATAGAAGAGGAAGGAATATAGAGACATTAAGTTAAGCGAGTAATAGATATCGCTAGAGAGTAGATAGTAGTATTTATAAGGGATATTAGATATTACTATTTAGAAGGGATATTACTAGAGGTTAGATAGTAGTATTTATAAGGGATATTAGATATTACCGTTTAGAAGGGATATTACTAGAGGTTAGATAGTAGTATTTATAAAGAATATTAGATATTACCGTTTAGAAGGGATATTACTAGAGGTTAGATATTAGTATTTATAAGAGAGGTTAGATATTAGTATTTAGAATAGATATTACTAGAGGTTAGATAGTAGTATTTATAAAGGATATTAGATATTACTATTTAGAAGGGATATTACTAGAGGTTAGATATTAGTATTTATAAGAGAGGTAGAATATTAGTATTTAGAAGAAATATTACTAGAGGTTAAATATTACTATTTAGAAGGGATATTACTAGAGGTTAGATATTAGTATTTATAAGGGAGGTTAGATATTAGTATTTAGAAGGGATATTACTAGAGGTTAGATATTACTATTTCGAAGGGATATTACTAGAAGTTAGATATTAGTATTTATAAGGGAGGTTAGATATTACTATTTCGAAGAGATATTACTAGAGGTTAGATATTAGTATTTATAAGGGAGGTTAGATATTACTATTTAGAAGGGTTATTAGATATCGCCGTTTCGAAGGGATATTATAAAAGGTTAGATTTCGTAGTTTAGAAGGGATATCGTAGTTTAGAAGAGATATTAGATATTACTATTTAAAAGGGAGATTAGATATCGAGGTTTAGAAGGGATATCGCTAAACGTTAGATATCCTATTTTAGAAGGGATATTAGATATTATAGTTTATAAAGGATATTATACTTTAGAAGGAGGTCGTAGTATAGAAGAAATATCGTTTAAGAGGAATACTATTATACTATTATACTATTATACTATTATACTATTATACTATTATACTATTATACTATTATATTATTATTTAATTATTCTATTATTTAGTTACTCTATTATTTGATTATTTAACTATTAGTAGTTATTCTTTTATTTAGTTTTTTTATTTTACTATTACTCGATTATTACTAATAGGAATAATACAAAAAAACTAGAAATAGCTAACTAGCTAGGCCTACAATTCTCGAAAGACAATTGTAGGTCTACCTATTTAGGCTGATCTACAATACCTATTTTTTCAAAAAAAAAGTTTGAGACGTTCTTCAGCGTAGTACGACTCGCCGGGCTCGATTAGACTTGCGTGGATGTAAGAAAGTCTGTATGCAAGACCGTCGCGGCTGTATCCTACGTCTCTCTCATGAAAAACGTACTGCCGTAGCCTGTTATGTTGAAACTCTTCTTTACGATGACCTCGCTCGTCAATGGCTTGTGTCTGGCGATCATACGTTGAGCGACGATGACATGTGTATGTTGACCGAAGACGACATGCATAGTGGCGACAACGACATATATTTGATGTGTTTATGGAAGGACATTGATCTCCAAACGATGGAGACTGATTTAAGTTGCTGTATTGGCTACCAGTATGCCGAACCGTTGGTTTTATGACCTATTAAGAGTTCCAGTCTCTTTATCTCGTGCTGACATTGACTCTCCGACATGCCACTGCCGTGCTGTACGGAGGCTCGATAGATTGGATGTCAGGTGAAGACGTCTCATCGCTACAATCATCGAAGAGCGGCTAGGCATTGCGCCTCGACAATCCATCGTCAAGATCGTTGCTACGGTCGTGCAACTTCACAGCTGACACTGGTGTCTTACGCTGCTAGTTTGGAAACATTCCGCGAGGCGATCTCCGAACGATGGGGATTGATTCAAGCTACTGTATAGGCTATCGGTACAATTTGATCTTGAGACCTAGTAGAAATCTCTGTTCCCCAATGACTGCTAGCATTGACTCTCTGACAAGCCACTGCCGTGCTGTACGTGGGCTCAAATGAAAGGACAATCGAACGGGAACATCTCATCGTTGAATTTCTCGTTGGTCATCGTTGATGGGCGACGAGGCATGTCGCGGTCTCACCCGCTCATAGTGATAGCGACTGCTGGAAGCGCTGGTAAAGATTGTCAGTAGAGACTCCCTACAGTCGCGGGCGGTGCAAAGCGTTGCTTACATCTTCCAACAGCCGTACGGTTGACGTACGGCAGCAGAGTAACATCCAAGGCTTTGCTCGTATGCTCTGCTCATAGCCAAAAGACCGAACCTATCCTGTACGCTCCCCTAAGTCAATCAATTCCACTTAGTCTAGAGTGTTGATGTCCTGCTCGGCTCCAAACTCCAGCACGACCCATTGACTGAATCTCTCGAACTCCATTGCCCATTCCTTCATCCGTTTTGCCCGTATACTGTTGCCAACGGACCCGGCCTTGATCTCCTGCTGCCACTCCTTCGAAGAGCAATCCTCGTAGGCTGCCCAGCGCACGCTGTTCTCAGCCAAGCTAGCGAGACCTTCGAGGCCAAGATTCTCCCAGCCTTGCAGAGCCTGCCAGAAATCATGCGTCATGCCACTCTTCCCTTGACCTAGAATTGCTGGGTCGTCGTTGCAGAGCGAACAGGCTACGCCGCGAGCCAGTAGGGCCGGAAGGGGATGTGACAAGATGCTGCTCGTCAATCGTAGAACCTCGTTGGAGACCGGACAGCTCTCGATCAAGATCTTCTTCTCCTTGACCATGTCGATGAGCAGCGGGTGCTTGTATAACGAGAAACCGTGTCCAATACGTCGAGTACCAAGCAAGACAGCATCGAACAAGTTCTCGTCAGTCTGATCGCCATCTCCAAGCGTCTCGCCAGCGTGGAAGAAGAACGGTATATCCACGCCCTCCTCCGCACAACGCTTCTTGAACCAGAAGAGCTCCGGTGTCAAGTCCGCAAGTGGTCGACCAGGGTCTTCTTGACCAACCAGATCATAGCCTGCGATCAGCTCAGGAAACAATTGCTTCATAGCAATGCACTGCTTCATATCCTCCACAACTTTGCGTGTGCTGAAAGAACGTGCAGTAGTCCAGATCAAACGAGCACCCCAAAATCCTTTCCCTTCTTCGCTTTCTTTGAAGTTCTCGATCTCGTCTTCCAGTGCTGCCAGCATGCCTTCGGGGTCGTCGTCCGGTTTATCAGCACCTTCTTGCGTGAAGGGTATGATGAAGATAGTACGCATGTCGACCCATCTGACGCCGTCCTCGTGTAGCTGTGAGAGGACGTTGCGAATCCATTTGCGGTATATGGGCTCGTAGTGTTGTATCGAAGCCAGTATGGGGAAGCAGGACAAGAACTTGCGCCAGACTGCGTTCAAACCAAGATGGTGCTGTAACGATTCTTCGTGCGTGACGGTCGTTCTCGATTTGAGCCAGTCAACGAAGGCCGGTTTGCCTCCGGGGAATGAGTCGGCAGCCTTGGTGATTGGCACGTGCTTGTTGGCTTCGTACTCTTCGGCCCATATCGATGTCGATGTGGTCACCGCAGCCTCTGGAACGTATCGGAACAGAAAAGGGTTGTCCTGGCGAGCTTCAGGACTTGCGAGTGAAGTTTGCGAATAGATGCACATCCCCTTGGTCTGCAAGGCTTCTTCTATCAGCCAGTCCAGATCGCCCATGGCTCCTAGATGGCAATGGAGTAAAGCCCCCTTCGGCATCTTCTTGACGATTCGCCAGAGCTTAGAGGACTCCATACGTTCTTTGGCAAGGCTGAACATCATCCCCGGATGCACCTCATAGCCTCCCTGTTTGGCTAGGTTGTCTTCGTACTGGGCATTCCAGAGCGTCTGCTGCTCCTCAAAACGAATGGCAGAGATGATCGCAGATGCCTCAGCAGCCATGGGTGACAATGCTTCTCGGAAGACGTGATCGCTGCGCTGCCTCTTCTCTTGAGCCACGAGCGCGTCTCGGCCGTCGAGATACTTTTGGATGAAGGGTTCATCCCCAGCAGGCACGCCTTCCTCTGCTATGAATGCCTCGTCTTCGTCCATGGTTGTTTGTCCGTCGGGATCCATGATGGAAGAGGAAGAATGTCAGAAGGTCAGCAAGGTCAGGTTTATGTTGTCGTTGAGCATTCACTTGGACGCCTGACGCTCGGCGATAGGTGGAGTTAGATAGCGGACCGATCCATAACCCTGCCCACCTCGCGTGCCCGCGTCATTCGTCACGAGCCCAGGCCGAGTCAACAGACATCTCTTGAAACACACAACTCTTCCTACGCACTCTCACCTCCTGAGATCGTATGTACGACCCCTAACATCTTGGAATTGTTGGGAAGGCGATTTCGATTGCTATGAAGTCAGTCACAACATGCACCGCCGAGGTTTGTGCAGCCTGAGGCCTACGATAGCAACCAATAGTTCAGAGCTGGCTCTCGGGCAAACCAGCTCGACACAAACTCGCCGATAGCAAGCATCAGTCTAGAGCAGTCCAACCGCCTGCCATCTTTGTTCAGTGTTATCCGCAATGTCTTGGTGGCAGAGAAAGCTTCTGAGGCACATCCTCTCACGTACCGGACTGCTTGATGAGGAGGCTCTCGACCAGAAGATCCATGGTATCGGACTAGGCCTCACATCGACCGTAGAGCTGAAAGATGTGGCACTCAATACCAACCAGCTCAACAAGCTCCTAAAGCTGCCGCCAAACCTACGAGTGGAGACGGCTCGAGTGCTCTCGCCACGGGTTACCCTACCGTTGAGCATCTCCCGGGCGGATCTTGTAGCAGACGTGGACGGAGTGCTGGTGACGGTGAAGTTGAAAGAGGATATCGGAGGATCCGCGAAAGATGCGAAGGGCAAGCACAGGCAGTCTACTGCAACACGAAATCCAGAGCATAGGAAGGTCCATCGCAGAATACACTCTCCGCCCCCGTCTCGACATTGCAGCCACCTGCTTGGCTTATCCGAGTCGGATGAAGATGTGTACATACCGACGGCGGAAGAGCTTGCTAAATCGTTCGTACTGGACGAGCCGGAGGAAGAACGGAGGAGGTTACAGGCTTCGTTCGTGGCAGACACCAAGAGCGTGGACGAGTCTATTACAAGTGACGCCGGGGATGTCGGCACCGGAGCAGCTGTCGGACTACCCGACTTCGTTGCTGGATATCTTCAACGCTCTGTGGATCAGGCGCAAGTACGAATACGCAATGTAGAGGTCAAGATCGAGACAGAGCTGCCGAATGAGGGCTCGGACACTATTCCTGTGGTGCTCCGCTTGAGAGTAGGGTCGACGGAGTTGGAGAGCCTAGACCGAGGCGCTGAGACAGACCAGCACGGTGGTAAACGCCATGTCAAGATTCAGGATGTCTTTCTTGACCTACTGTCGGATGCCACCGTCTTCTCGAGCTTGTCTGAAGTACAATCGCAAGCTTCTCCGACGGCGAGCCGCCGACGATCGAAAGGCTCGACCAGCACCGCGACATCAGGTGTAAGGACTCTTGGAAGCCCGACTGCTGCCAATGCGTCCATGCTGAGATCTCAGAGCTCAAGGGCCGACAGCCTGCCTCCCGCTCCCACTACGCCTGCACCACAAGATCAAAGCATATATGGCACTAGCAGCGAGATTGCTGGCATCGAAGCAGACTTGGCCTTGCAGGCTGCTCAGCAAGGCGTGTCCGACCTCGACATACAGCCCGGAGACGACAACGTTAGCTGGGGCTCGCGTCGAAGCAAGAGCAGCGCGCCTACAGAGGACCTTTGGAGCTCTGTCGCCAGCGAAGACGATCTGCCGGACTCATTGCTGCTTGAGCGAGCGCCTACGCCACGTCCATCTGCCTCGAGAGGTCAAAGTCCAGCTGTCACTCGCGCACGGCGTGCTGTTTCGCCATACGACCGGACCTTTCGAGGTCCAGGCTCTTGGCCACGGCCTGATGAGAGCCCTGATCGGCGGAACTTGCAGCAAAGCCCTGGCTCGTGGCCGACGGGAGCTGAAAGCCAGCATAGTATGTTCCAACCACTCACACCTGGGCCGGGTATGGAGGATGATGATCCGATGGATAACAAACGGGTGGCCTTGGAAGCTGTTGCCCCAGAAAGCGATGATGTGTCGACGGTGGCAGGAGAGGATGCTTCTCCGCCTGAACCAGCGCCGAGTGACATGGAAGACATGGCTCAATCCCGCTTCTACAGCCACGAGGAAGCAGAGAGCTTATACATGAGTGCGATGACACAAAGCCCTACACTCAACCTGCCTGGTGCTTGGGGGTCCGAAGCTGCGCTTAGCGAACGCTCTGCATCACCCGAGGCGCGGAGATCTCATCAAATCGACGGAGAGCTGCATAGTCCTCAGTCTAGCCGCGAAGTGCCCGATACTGTGCCTGCGGAGCCCGAAGCTGCTTCCGGCAATGCTACGCCCCGTCCAGGCTCACCCGTGGCTAGTGCATTTCCGGTTGAAGACGCAAGGATGGCGTGCAAGCCGCTCCTTACCGTGGATGAAGTCTCGTTATGGGTACCAATACAAGCTGGCGCTGCGGGCGCTGCCGAGGTAGAGGGTCAGAACCAGAAACGACATGATACACCTGCTCGGACAAGCTCACGCGGCATGCCAGGAACCTTCTCTGTGTACTCCGAGCTTGGCGCTTCTCGTCTACGCGGATCGTCGTCAGTCTATCCCGGTACATCGACTGCTGCGTTACCACCGCGTCCTGCTGAGAGCAAGGCCGAGCCGGAGTCCTCTATAGACCTCAGCGTCGGATCTGTCCGCGCACAAGTCGATATCTCGTCATGTCGTCTCCTTTACAAGGCGTCGTTACTGGCAACTGGACCGCTCAAAGAGAGCAATGCTGCCACGGACAAAAGCTCTCATTCCTCAAACAAACCGAAGACAGGGAAGTCCATGTCTATTTCGGCATCAATTGGCAGAGTGCAGCTTTCTCTGTTGGACCATCTACCTTTCACTCCCATGTCAGACTCAGACGTGGCACTCGTTACCATGATCCTCACCGACGTGTCCGCAAATCACGGCACAGACAACCTTCAGCTTCACCTCGGACGAATGAAAGCATGGCTGAGTGGAAGCGAGCTGATCGCCTTTGATCGGCAGAGCACTCTCGGATCTTCTATAGTGCTAACGGAGACCACGCCGGACATCGAGATCATCATGGAAAGCAAGACTACAGTGCAGCAGCGACCGGTCACCTCAGTCACTGTCGAAACGTTACCGGTCAATCTAGAGCTCGACCTCGGGGCTCTAGATGACACGCTTGCATCTTTCGGTGGGCTCAGTGGCGTGTTGGAGCTCAGTAGTTCACTGCTATCCGATCCTGCTGTAGGTTCACCCACGTCGACAGGGAAGCCATCCAAAGGCGTTCGTTTCCACGACCAGCCCAAGACTGTCCGTGCCGGCACCGAGCTGAAGCTTAATGTGCGGTTCAACGGCGCCAACCTGACACTTCGCGGCGAGTCGTGCGCTGTCAACCTTCGTATGACGACCTTGAAGCTCATACACCGCGAAGAGGGCTCCAGGGCAACCGTGGGGCAGGTCATTATGTCCGGTCCTTACGGCTCCTCTCAGCCAGATGCTCCTGCCACCATCGACCTGGCTGACATACGTCTGGAACACCTGCAGGCGCCACAAGAAAAGGACTTGGAGCGTCTATTGTCGCTTGTGACGCCGCAAAAGGACAAGTACGACGATGACGACGATATCATAACTTCCGTTATGATGAGCCAACGAAAGAAAGGCACGCTTGCAAGAGTCACGGTTGGCGATGCGAAGGTCAAATTGGCCAGCTTCGACGGCTTGCAAAGTCTGACCAGCTTGGGTGAGGAGCTGGGAAAGCTGTCCGTCGTGGCTAAGTATCTCCCCGAAGACGACCGCCCAGGACTACTCAGTCTGATCAGATTGAAGGCATTTGAGGCACGGGTGGCGGTCAATGACAGCTTTGGCGTGCTCCAAGCCACCGTGCAGGAGCTCCATTGTGCGCATGTCGGCCTACCTGCGCTCGTAGCACTTTCCATGGGTGACGTGCGTCTGTCGCGGCCTGAACACGGGGAGCTCGTTCATCCACTATTACCACCTGCCGAAGCCGACAACCTGCCAATGATTATGGCTCGCATGCTTGGCGGCGAAGCTGAGCCGACGGTCAAGGTTAAGCTCTTCAATGTCTGTGTCGAGTACAGTGTCCCGACCATACTCGCGCTGACGGGCGGAGCCGAGATGACTGAAGAGGAGGTCGTCGCAAAGCTTGCACAATCAGTAGTCGACATCACGCTGGTTCCAGCTGCTAAACCGGGCAGTCCCACTAGTACTGCAGGCGGAGCGCAGAAGAAGACGAAGCTTGATCTGCTCGTACATGACTCTGCAATTGGCTTGACACCCGAGAAGCTGCCTTCGAAGGCTCTGATGGTTCTTACAGATGCGAAGTTCGCCACACTTGTGCCCCCAGAGCCAACAACAACTGCCAGCCTAAGACTTCGCAAAGCTGCAATCTTCATTACCAACGACCGCAATGTTGAGAGTAGTGACGTGCCAAACACTGGCCGCGGTGTACCGACCAATACCACGACAAGCACACGGATTACAAGTTCTCTTGCGAGACAGCACTATACGTCAGTCGGCTCTATAATGGCGGCAAAGATCCAAGTATCAGTGGACGATGCTGTCGACGACAAACCGAGGTCGGTTCAAGTAGACGTGAGCAACGAGCTGCTCCTGCTCGAGACCTGTGCGGACTCAACTCAGACACTCATCGCCACTTTGGGCGCTCTGGCACCTCCAGCAAAGCCAAGCAAGCAGCCTCAATACCTCACGGAGCCCATGACGATAGAAGACATGATGGCTTCTTTCACTGGTGATGCGTTCGCGAAGCCAGAAGCTCCGCCTGAGACCCTCTTTGACGTCGAAGAGGAGCCGGATGAGGATGCAGACATGTTTCTCAACGCATCTAATTTAGACGAACAGGATGATGGCTTGCTTGCGGAGTCTGAGATGATGTCCAGCCTGTATGGGCCTGTCAGTGGTATGCTTGGTGGTCTCGATGCACCGGAGGATGACGGACCAGATGTTGACGACTTCGCTGAGACCGCTGAGAGCTTACTGGAGGACGACCCGTTCGAGATGACAATATCACCTGTGGATACAGGCCTTGGTGACGCTGCTTTGATGAGGGACCTAGCAAAGCAGTGTAAGCCTGCGATCAGTGAGCAGCCTGTGGAGCTTGAGCCGTACGAGATTGAAGATCTGGGTTTCGATGCATTGGGTGCCGACCAGCAAGCTCTTGGATCGCAACACCGCTTCAACACGCCCTCTGCCAGAGTGCGAAAGCTCCAGAATTTGGGCAAGAAGCAAGGAATCCCTTTCCGACTTCGATTGAGGGATGCTCATGTCATCTGGAATATCTACGACGGCTACGACTTCCAACAGACGCGAGATGTGTTCACACATGCTGTCGAGCAGGTGGAGGCCCGCGCAGAAGAGAGGAAAGCACGCAGGCGACGGTCCCAGAACGATCCTCAGGAGGAAGACAACCCTGTCATTGGCGACTTCCTGTTCAACTCGATCTATGTCGGTGTGCCTGCAGATCTTGACGCGCAAGAGCTCCGTCGGCAGATCAATCGCGGCATCGACGACCTGGCCAGTGAGACTGAAAGCGTTCCATTATCCGGCATGTCTCGACCAACCGCCTACTCAGCTTCTGGACGCCCAATACGTCAACAGCCTCGAAGACGACTCAAGCTTGAGCGGAGCAAGGCCCATAAGGTAGCATTCGAGCTCAAAGGCATCTCAGCCGACGTTCTAGTCTTCTCGCCAGAAGCTCCAGACGCCGTCAGCTCTGTGGATGTGCGGATCAGGGATATTGAAGTATTCGACAATGTGCCCACCTCGACGTGGCGCAAGTTTCTGACAGCGCTGGACGAAGGCCCTGGAACGAGGGAGATGTCGAAGCCAATGGCGCACATCGAGGTGGAGACGGTGAGGACTTTACAGCACTTCGCTGCGTCTGAGCTCGTCTTGCGTGTGTCGTTGCTACCGCTGAGGCTGCACGTCGACCAAGATGCATTGGACTTCATTGTCAGGTTCTTTGAGTTTAAAGACGAGAGCGTGTCAGCTTCCTCCACTAAGGGCGAGCAACCGTTCATCCAAAGGCTGGAAGTGGAGACTGTGGATCTGCGGCTCGACTACAAGCCAAAGCGGATTGATTACGGCGGCCTTCGATCTGGCCACACGACTGAGCTCATGAACATCATAGCACTGGACGCCGCTAACATACGTCTGAAGCACGCCATCATCTACGGAATCAAAGGCTTTGAGCCATTGCATAAGACTTTGAACGACATCTGGATGCCGGACGTGCAGCGCAACCAGCTGCCTACCGTGCTTGCTGGTCTAGCGCCTGTCCGCAGCCTTGTCAACATCGGCAGTGGTGTCAGCGACGTGGTCGCAATACCCGTTCGCGAGTATCGAAAGGACGGCCGCATTGTTAGGAGCATACAGAAAGGTGCGTTGCACTTTGGCAAGACGACAACGTCTGAGCTTGCCCGCCTTGGTGCCAAGCTTGCCATTGGGACGCAGAACATCCTGCAGGGTGCCGAAGGTCTTCTGTCGCCTGCCTCAGCATCGCCCAGTGGCCGTCCTGGTGTTGGACGCCGACTCTCTTCGGACCACAGTTGGCAGCATACTGCTCAGGAAGAGGAAGATGACGAGCAACGAGCCATCTCAGCTTACGCCAACCAGCCTATCGGCGTCTTCTCGGGTCTGCGTTCCGCACGCAGGTATCTCGAACGCGATCTGCTCACTGCCAGAGACGCTTTCATTGCAGTGCAAGGCGAGCTGCTGGAGAGCGGAAGTCCTGGTGCTGCTGCTGCGGCAGTGGCCAGACATGCACCGACAGTGATATTGAGACCTGTGATCGGTGCCTCGCGGGCCGTAGGCACGACCTTGCTTGGTGTTGGCAACCAGATTGACCGGAAGAACGTGCGGCAGGTAGAAGATGTAAGTGCCTCCTGCGAACGCCAACAGTGAACAACAGCTGACCAGATCCCAGAAATACAAGAGCCGGTGAAAGGCGAAGTGCATGCTTTCCACGCGGGTTGGGGCATAGCGAAGGCGTTTCATACCACGTCATGTCATTGTACATTCGCATCGCAGATACCCCTCAATTGATGCCGACGTTGTTCAACGTCCCGTCCAGGACAAGTCATGTCTCCCGCCGTGGTCAGAGCTATCCAACATACTACAGTCCGCAAGACATTGAAGCTTTATGCCGCCGCCTACCAAGAGTCGTCCTGCCTTTGACGTAGTTGCTCAGACTTCCCACTGGAAGCAGATATGGGAAGTCCACTGCCTCGAGCAAGGATCCCAAGAACTAGGCGAAGGTTAGCGAGGGCCTCAGCGGCACTACAGTCAATGACAATACTCACCAGGTACCATAGGATGACGCTACCAGCCAACGAGAAGATACCACCCCAGATGCGAAAAGTGCGCGCAGACCCCTCATTGCCATCCGCCATGTAGAAGTACGATATAGCCAAGCACGGAAAGCATACTGTAAAGCAGGCGAAGAGCAGCACATGGCACAGATCCAGCCGGACGGATGCGATTGTAAAGAAGAGCAACGTCACGCCCATGAAGATCATCAACATTGCATAGCCATCATGATATGCCGTTTCCGACGCTGTCGTGTTGGTTCCATAGCCACTGATGGCATTGTAGAAAGGTACCAACACCGCACCCGCAGCTCCGAAGTATCCGCCGAGAATGAGAAACACCGCTGCATTGAAGGTCTCGCCATTGATCCACTCCCCAATGCCGCACAGGATCTCAAGCAAGCACCCAAGGTAGAAGAATGTACCCACGGCTGCGCTTTCGTTTCCATTGGCACCACCAGCACCACGCCAGCCGAGGAGCATGATGGTGGCTGGTGTATTGGCGAGTAGGAAGCCGCCGAGTCCTACAGGCGTTGGGTTTCCAAATGGTCGGGGTGTGGTGGCGGGTGAGATTGTTGAAGGGATGGAGACCGAACGCTCTATTGTCTGGTAGATGGGTTTTCGGGGCGTCAAAGGTGATGCAGTGGAGCGATAGTCTGGCACTGTGTCCGTTAGCTGCTCAGGGAGGCGTAAGTTGAACGAGAGGCCGTCCGGAGAGGAGAAGGCGAGTTCGGACATGGCTGGTATGTGCGCCGAGATGACAGACTTGTGAGGTGAGCTTGCAAATGTTGCCGCAGGTACGTGCAATCGAACATGGACGAGCGACTGTCAGTAGAGAGGTACGATACGGTGTGTACTACACAACAAAGAAGTGTCCATCCTTTTCCTTATCCGTCTTCGTCTTTGTCCATTGTCTACTTTCCGGAATGTCAGATGCTTACGACTTGGACCAGCCCGTCATACCTGCAAATGAGCGTTGTAGCCGTACAGGAGCACAGCATTTCCAATGGCATCGCGAGTGCCTTTTGGTAAGTGAGTTGGAGAGTGGTAATCTATGCGTCGTGGGGCCTTTAACCCTAGCAGCGCCTTCCACCTTGTTGGCTTGGGCAGCTCTGGTACCCACCGAATGCGACAGCCAGTGTCCTTCGCGATATACAGTCAGAGATGTGGATGAATCGCCTTGCAGGACGGTTGAAGGAGGATCAACAGAACACGGCCAATACTGTAGTGGCTCCGCTCGTTTGTCTTAGGGTTAGGGTTTGGGTAACAATCAGCATTCACTCCAGCGCTCAGGCTGCCGTGTGATATCTGTACACTCTCGACAGTCGGCTAAATGGGACGCTTCTCATCACAGTGGGTATCTCGCGACGAGCTTTTTTTGGCTTTCCACTGATGCTGTGGTTCACCGATCGAACACTGAGAGTTTGAGACGTTCTGTCGAGCCGGAAACAAGCATACGATATGAGCGTCACATACATGGCGAGGAACTCGGCAATTGGGTGACCCTGGAGCCGAACCACCTGTGAGCAGACTCAAAGCAACTCAACATGGCAAGTTTCGAAGATACGTGATGTATGTCAACATGGCTGGACTCTGATCTACATGTGTAATGCCGCCCAAACTATCAATGCTGCTTTGTTCCGAACAAAGGTATCCATCTGGATGCACGCGCCCACAGCTTAGCCATATGCGGCCTTCCATTGTTCCTTACGCCATTGCGCCTCGAAATGTCTGCGGAATCGAACGTCGCCATGTATCTGACTCCGAAACAAAGTTCGACTGGGCAGTCTTGCAGGTGAGCTTCAACGGCGAAGATGGACGATTCCCAACTCGACCCGGCGCTCCAGCGCTTCCTGACCTTCACGATCGGACATGTCGCGGAGGGCACTCCGAACATGGAAGTGGTTCGCAATCAGGCCATCATCGAATGGTCATCCAAGTCGGCGGACTTCCAGCTGCTCATTGACCACCATCTTAGCCAGTTGCTCGACCACTATGCTGCAGTGAACGCACACCTCCTGACCACTGAGCAGCTCAGCAGACAAGCCGAGGACGCCCCAGAAGGAACTCCTCAGAAAGGTCGACGACTGCGCACGCTGTCCTCCGCCTTAGATCAATTGATCCAAATGCGCCAACAGTCCCACGAGAGGACAGTCTCCCTAATAGAACAGTACCTTGTTCCGATTGGTTTCATGGGTGCGCTTCTGGACCTAGCCCGAACGCGAATAGAGCAAGAAGCGACGGAAATCCAGCAAATGCAAAACTTCCAGGCATTTGTATCAATACGCCTCCGAGAGTTGGAGGCGCAACCTGGCCTGAATCCGCGGAAAGTACCCTTCTACAAGGATCCTGGTCGCATCGGTGGGCAGATGAGAACAAACATTACGAGTGGGCTCCTCGAATACCAGCCCGGCACTTCAGATATAGAGCCAGGCAATTGGCAATTCGCGAAGATGCTCGGTGGCGGCATGGCGCAAGCCGCTTTATGGGTGAGCGTCGATTCCCAGGGCAGAATTCGGAATCGGCTTGTCCGGAAAGATACTCACCTCGATGCGGCAAGCTGGGCAGATGCTACGCGCTGGCACGGCGATATTCGCGATGCTGCCAATCGCATCCCAATGGAGTACCATTGTCAAAAGCTTTTGCAAGAGCAACCGGAGGCTCAGAATGTGGTGCAAGCGCTGAAGTGCGAGGTCGACGTTGAGAACATGTTGTACCGGCTCTACCTGGCCTTTTGTCCATACGGTGACTTGTGGGACCTCGTCTGGTCGTACAAAAGCAACAACGTCCTCTTCACGGAGCCTTTCCTTTGGAGGGTGTTTGAGGCGTTGGTCAATACAGGCCTTATAATGGAACGGGGCGGCGTAGACCGCAAAGCGGATGATTGGCTGCAAATTGTCCATAGGGACTTGAAGCCGCCCAATGTGTTCCTGGACCTAAACCCCGAAGAAGGACAACCATATCCACGCTGGCCCACGCCCAAGTTGGCGGACTTCGGCCTATCGATCCAGACCACACCAAACGACCTTTTGAACCCCACCATATACAGACGAGCAGGGACACGCGGTCATCTTGCACCGGAGCAGACGGCTTTCATGGACAGGGAAGATGGTGCGCCCGTGGACTCGTTCAAGTTGCTAGCTCACACCAATGTCTGGGGCATTGGCTCAATCATGTGGTCCCTAGCTTATCGACACCAGATTTTGGCAGAAGACCAACCCAATTATCTCAATACAGCCGTTGCCCAGGAGGTTGGACAGCAGCCATCATTCCACCTCGATGATTGCGCCGGAGATCCCAATGATGCTTTGCACTTGTCGCAAAAGCTGAAGGATACCATCCATAAATGCATGGAGTTCAACCCGGCGGAGCGTCCCAGCTTTGAGGCTTTGAAGGCCATAATCGATGATCATATTAACGATTATGATAACCAGACTGATGGTGACATGGGGACGTATATGTTCCTCGCTGCGGACGGGCGACAGGATCCACATCCTGAGTACGATGTCTTCGGTCTGGTGGACAATAACTATGCGCTAGGTATGGCGCTCGATGGATCTGCGGGTTCTCAGGCGACGCAGAACACTGGACCCACTGCAGCACCTGCGGCTGACGGCGCTGAAGCTCCGTTCTCAATCGATTATTCTTAGCCCAGCATAGCATGTGGCTGCGAGGTCCAATCGCGCCCTTACGGTCCTCTTCTCCTCTCCTCAGGCTCCATCGGGTGATCAAGGCTGTGGCGCAAAAAGAGACTTTCGTAAACAAGACCGAACAGTCGATCACCACACCCGCTGCGTTAGGAAGTGTCGGTTGTTGGAAGTTAGATCCGCAATTGCTCATACTCGTCATCCTGCGGGAAGCCCAGATGAAACCTCCCACATTTCGCCCAGTCTAGCACTGCACCATCACCCATCTCGAAGTCAATGACTCTTCCGCCTTTCTTCTTGTCCTCGCTCAGAAAGCAGCTCTGCAAGCCCTCTCCACTGACCTCCTTCTGCCACGATGGTATACAAAATCCAAAGACCGTACCCTTGACATCCCAAAGCGTAGCCTGCTGGGTATTAAGGTACTTGAACGAGCCGGTGATTCGAAACGGCAATGGCGTATTCTTCGCTCGTCCCTCGAACAGCTCCTTGACTCGCTTATGCGTCGTTCCTGTCGGCGGCTTCAAACGCTGAGCGGGCTGGAAGACGCAGACCATCGTATGAGGCATCTGGTCCTGCTTGTCTGCTCTTTCAGCATTGCCGTCCTTGTCCAACGCGTAAGCGACACTGTCGATCTGTATCATGTCGTTCGGCCGCTCTTCTTCCTCTTCGTCGGACTCGAAGATGCCAACACCGTGCGTGCCATGGTTGGTCAAGAATGCCACGGGAGGACCCCCCTCCTTCAACCCGGCGTTGTAGGCGGTACGTAGGGAGTATTGGTAGATATCGTTGGGAATCGATGCTGGTGCCATGGTGGACTTCGGTGAGATAACTTTATGATTCGGTCGATTGCTGTTGTGAGCTTTGGATGCGAGGCTTGGTGAGGTTTCAACGAAGACGAGACGGGACTGTACACGACGCAGAGAAACAACTGAACTTGCCTCTCGCTCGATCAAATGGAGCTTTCTGGTGCATTTGCTATTTCCGACAACGTGCAGTGAGGGGCCGATGAATGGTAACCCGATATCGCACTTTGAGGCTAGCTCAACGCCAAGGAAACGACAACAACAAGCCCACGGTCCGCCTAGATACGTCTTCCATCAACAGTCCAAAAACACGCTCGTAGACCACGACGACAAAGAGGTCGCCAACAACAACACCGTGACCATAGCATCGCTCGGCCCCACAAGCCTCCGGCACAGCTCTTCAACCCATCTCACTGTGAAACGCTTCTGACTGGTCTTATCTCAGCAAGGATGGGGCTCACCTATGAGATACCCTCTGAAAACGATCGTTGAAAGACGACAGCAGCGAAGTCGCCGACTGGGACGCGAAAGCGATCTCACGAGACAAGCGCTTATTATTACAGACCTGCAATGATCGCCAGCCTGACTAGCTCGTGACGCCTGTGCGGCAGCAATGCTGGCGCTCGGGGCTGAAGACTCATGTAGGGCTGGCATGGCCTGTAAAAGATGTAGTATGGAATCTCGTGTTCCATTCATCTTCTTGCCATGACCTGCTTCCTACCGTCTTCCTTGTTTCTCGTAGAGTGTAGGCGACATGCCTCTCAACGCCCAAGAACACCTTCCCATTCCAACCAAGGATATCTTGTCCTGGTGCTTCGATGATCGCCCCCGATATGACCAAGAAAAACCTGTATGAGTAACCGTTACCACCGTAATCATGCCGTCACTCACTTGACACAGATCTACATCGACTGCGCAGATCCAAAGCGCTCCTACTCCGCCAACCAGGCATACACCACCATTCGGAAGCTCATAGCAGGTCTTCGAAATGCAGGGCTTCAGAAGGGCGACTGTGTCTGCATACACGCCTTCAACAACGTATGGATGATTCGCGAGAGGGCGTAGACGAATGACCAGACTAACTGCTATAGCTCCATTACCCGATCATCGTTCAAGCCATCATCGGCGCAGGAGGCACTTTCGTGGGTACCAACCCCAGCTATACGGCCTATGAACTTCATCATGCTCTGAAAGTCTCTAAAGCGAAGCTCATAATCGCTGAGCCCGAACTCTTGCTTGCCATCAAGAAACCGGCTGCGGAGCTCGGTATCGACCCAAAACGCAACATCTTCCTGTTCCCTTCGCAAAACGGGCAGACTCCTGTCGAGCACCCCTCATGGCTTACCCTCCTTGAGCACGGTGAGGAAGACTGGGTGCGTTTCGACGACCTCTCAACATCCCAAAACACCACCGCCTTCCTCATGTTCAGCTCAGGTACGACTGGTCTACCAAAAGCAGCTCAACTAAGTCACTACAACCTCGTAGCTCAGACCACGCTCGTCCACGAGAACCCACAGCATCCAGGAACCTACGAGGTCTCGCGCATAACATGTCTGCCCTTCTTCCATGCGGCGACGGCGCCATACACGCATACTTCTACGCTTCGCACTGGCTACCCAAGCCATGTCATGCGGCGATTCCAGTTACACGACTTCTTGACGTCAGTCCGACGGTTTGAGGCCACGGAAATGATTCTCGTGCCGCCCATGGTTGTGGCGATCGTCAACCTAGCCAAAGACTCAGCGCAGATTGAATATGTGCGGAAGTGCCTGAGCAGCGTGCGAGCCGTACATGCCGGAGCCGCACCGCTGGACAAGGACACGCAAGCGGAGCTGCAGAGACTCTTACCGGATGGTAGCCCGTTCACGCAGCTATGGGCAATGACAGAAACGAGTTGTGTTGCAAGCCTTCTCTACCACCCAGAGAACGACAGCACAGGCTCCGTAGGCCGCTTCATGCCCAACCTCGACGTCAAGCTCGTTGACGACGACGGGAAAGAGATTTGGCCACCGTACGACAAGCGAGGTGAACTCTGCATCCGCGGGCCTACAATCATAAGAGGCTACCTCGACAACCCGGAAGCCAACGCTCGAGACTGGAGCAGTGAAGGCTTCTTTCATACGGGTGATGTCTTATACTGCGACAGCAAGACAAAGCTATGGTATATCGCCGACCGCAAGAAGGAGCTTATCAAAGTCCGCGGGTTCCAGGTAGCGCCTAATGAGCTTGAGGGCGTGCTGTTGAGCCATCCGGCAATTCAGGATGCGGCTGTTATTGGAATTGAGGTTGCTGGGGAGGGGAGTGAAGCTCCGAGAGCGTATGTCATTAGGAGGCAGGGTATGGATGTTACGGAGGGAGAGGTGAAGGCGTGGTTGGAGGAGAGGCTGGCGAAGTATAAGCGTCTCGACGGTGGGTTGAAATTTGTGGAGAGTATACCTAAGACGGCTTCCGGAAAGATATTGAAGAGGTTACTGAGGGACGAGGCGAAGAGGGAGATGAGTGCTAAGTTGTAGATCTATGAACCAATGGTATAACCAGCGGTATAACACATCCTGCGCGAGACGTTAGCTCGACTACTGTATACATGGAGCCTCGAAAGTGCGTGGGATCGGACGATGGTGGTGCGGAATGCTTTCAGACAATGTTGAGAAGATATGTTCTTTGCTGGCGTGTAAGCATGTCCAACCAGAAACGAGCGGTTGGACGGAGTCTTATGGCCCCAGCTTCTGTCATCATTGGTCGTAAGTGTGCAGTTGGAGTTGAGAGGCTTACCATTGGTGCCATACACATATGACCGTATGCGGCTTGCCTTTAGAATCGATTCGCCGCCGTTCACACAGCCTTACCTCCCATCTTGAAGTGCAAGTCGTCCCTCAACCCTTCCATCCCAGGCGTATGCGTGAACCCTTTCCTCAATACATTCCCAGGCCCGATTTCCTGCGTGAAACCCATTTTGGGCCAGTAGTCTCCAGTCTCCTCGATCGAGTAGTTCGCAATCAACCGCTTAGCGCCATTTACCCTGATAGCATTGGTCAAAGTCTCGAGCAACAGTCTACCGAGTCCCTTGCCGCGGTACTCAGGGTGAGTGCAAAAACAGCAAACCTCCCAGTCCTCTACCACATCCTTTCCAGGATCAAGTTGCGCCTGCGGAGTCAAGTGCTCAGGTTTCGGAGTAGTGAGTTCGCCGTTCGTTGCCATGGCTTCAGTGAAAGGGTCGTTGACGCCTGTTACCCATGTTTCACCGCGGAAGGGTAGGAAGCCGGCACACGCTATGGGTTTGCCACTGTCGAAGATGACCACGAGGGAGCCATTGGGTCCTAGTTCTCCTGCTAGGCCTTCTGCGCCGAGGATAGGTTCAGGATTGAGGCGTTTCCAGGTTGGTGGAAAGGCTGCGATGGTCTTTGTCAAGTAGGCTGATATGATGGTCACGTGGAGGTCCGGCCACCAAGTCTGGGTCGGGAGGGAGGAGCCGGGCACGATGGTGGTTTGGAAACCTTCCATGATTGCTGTGAGAAGCTTGATGGTACCCGGAGGAAGCTTGCTGGTGGTTACCTCGAGTATGTACTGCTCACGATCCTTTTCTACGTCCAAGAGAGGCGGTGTCCTCCTTCGATGAAGACTCACCTGCCTCACATAGGGCGCGGTATCGCCTGCTCGTCCATGGGCCTTGACTCACTGTCACTCACGGATGCGAACAATGTCGTCGGCCGAGCTCAATTGTATCTTGCATGCCGCATGCGCGCTCGAGGGTCAGCAATCACCAGGCTAATGTACGGTGTATGCACTATGCAAGCCACGTTGAGGCTGTTCCTGAGGAGCCGGAGGCAAAGTTTCGCTCAGCCTCGCGGAGACCCGTATGTGTACAAAAGCGCAAACATCGAGCTGCTGTAGCAGATTTTCACCATCGACCTGAAGAATGTTCTGTTTTGGTGAAGGTGTCGAGGGTGTTTGTCGTCTCGTTTGGAGTTGCTGCTGACGACGGGACCCGATCCTTGATCCTTGCACGCCGCGCAACGGCTTGTTTGCGGAGTTAACAGGTCGGCCTACGTCACCCATCGCATACGCGGATTGCTTCGCAAGCGTGTACAATTACTTTGTCATTGCCGACGAGTCCGCTACTAGGTTGATACTAGTAGACGGTGGCAGCTGTCAGGTACAATACATCCATAAATGTATATGGGCACATGCCGATCGCAAGGCTTGACTTGATGTTGTCAATCTGCTGAAAGTCCAGTCGTAACAGAAGAGGTGGGCGATTGGGAGGACAATTAGGCAAGGCTGTGGATCCATGTGAGATTGCTCGAAGCAGACAGCAAATATGGCACAACAATCATGGCTCAGCAAGGTGAAGACGGGTGGAAAGAAAGGATTCGACTACACTTGGCAGAAGTTCGACTTGCTTGGAGCACCCGTCAACAAGTTGAGCAATAAGCTGGGTAGTGAGGCTTTCTGGCCGACGACGATGGACAAGGAGAGCGATAAGGCTGCGAGGATATTGAAGAGCTTCTGTAGTAAGTCAAGCCTCCACCTTTGTTGCGGCTAGGTGCGACAGTGTCTAACATTCACTCGTAGAGGACGGCTTCTACGCAGAAGAGGAGCGGCAACCCGATGATGGGCCCAAGCAGAAGCAGAAGGTTGTCAAGAAGATACCTGCACAAGTCATCAAGAATGCCAAGGGTCTGGCCATCTTCACCACTATGCGCACGGGACTGTGGGTATCAGGAGCAGGAGGCTCAGGTATATTGGTTGGCCGTATGGCAGATGGCTCGTGGTCACCACCCTCAGGCATCTTACTACACACAGCCGGTCTAGGCTTCCTCGTGGGTGTAGACATCTACGACTGCGTGGTTGTAATCAACACCGAAGCAGCACTCCAGGCTTTCACACAGATACGCTGCACACTTGGCAGCGAAATCAGCGTAGCAGCCGGTCCAGTAGGTGCAGGCGGCATCCTCGAAACAGAACTTCACAAGCGGCAAGCACCCGTCTTCACCTACATGAAGAGCAGAGGCTTCTACGCAGGAGTCCAAATAGACGGCACAGTCATCATCGAGCGGACGGACGAGAACGAGCGTTTCTACGGCCACCGCTACCCCGTCAAGGAGATATTGGCCGGCAAGGTTCGACATCCACCTTACGAGGTTCGCCGACTAATGGAGACCATCAAAGCAGCGCAAGGCGATACCAACTTCGACGCTAGTGCTCTGCCTTCGGAGCCACCACCAGGCGACTTCATAGTCGAAGACGGAGGACACACGTTCGGCGTGCCGGACAAGGAAGACCCGGATCCTTATGGCGTTCAAGCGCTCGAAAAGGAAGGTATGGGTTTGAAGGAAGCAGGTACACACAAGCGAGCCAGCTGGGAGGAGTTCGCCTTCAACCCTAGTCCAAGCAGCCCTATCCACCAAATCTATCAGCGCAAGACCAGCAGCGAGACACCCCGTTCTGGAATGAGCAGACACAACAGCTGGCGAGCCAGTGCGTTCTCGACATACAGCGGCGTTGGAGAGCCGAAGACGCCGAGTAGTCTCAGGAATAGCATGGACCAGCCTCCCCCTACATCCGCCACGGCTTCGAGACCGCCTTCTGTGTACACGAATATGGCAACGCAGACGGACTTCCCAGTAGACGAGACACCCACATCACCCAACCGAAGAAGTAGAGACGGCGTCAGTCGACGAAGCAGCAAGGCCAGTTTCGCAAATAGTCATCATTCACCTATGCAAGAGGTACCCGAGAACGAGGTTCTGGAGCCCTCTCCAAGCCGGAAAGAGCCGGAGAATGCTAGTAGAGCTAACGGTTACACAACACCACCGCACACACCACCCGCGACCGAGGGCGCAGCGCCGATACAGCTGGAGGACCATGAAGCTGAGGATGATGATGAGGACGTCCACATTGAAGAACCCGTCGTACAGTCCGTGCGAACTGTTCAGCCTGTCTCCCCTGCGAAAGTGATGTCCAAGGCGCGAATGGTGCAGGTACCTAAGCGTGGACCGCCGCCTGTGCTGCCTCCGAGGAATCCGGGGCGCAATGGACCACTGGTGATTGACGCAAGTCCGAAGCCTGCGGACGACGAGCCTTCGTCGGCGGTCTCACCGACCGCTGAAAGACGGGCGCCTGAAGAGAAGCCGGCGGAGATATCCGCCCCAGTGGAAGAACAACCCAAAAGCGAAGTCGACGCGGTGAAGGATAAGATGGATGATGTGAAGCTCGATGATGATGAAGCCGAAGAGGAGGAGATTAGGGATCCATGGGCGAAAGTCGAGGAGGCACGCAGACGGGGGAGCGAGGAGAGTGCGAGGGCAATGCCTGGTGCGTTTTGATTCTTCGGCGGTGATCTATTTGGCGATAAAGCATGGGCGTTTCGGCGGTACTGTTCTGCTTGACGAGGCATGAAGTTACGATGAGAAGGCTTTGGGAATAGGTGTTCATGAGCAAAAGTGGCGGGTCTACCGGACTGATGTGTATTTATATCCATTGAGGTGGGTGCCAGAATAGAGGGAGGTATGACATATGGACGTGTCCATGCCATACCCCCTTGGTGGCTTTCTTGAGACTCCCTTCTGAACATGCATGTCACACGATTCCAAGCTTTCGACTCCCAAGAACGTCTCGAACTCGTCGTAGATCGATCGACGAACCACACGACCGATAAAAGCCATGAAGCAAGCAGGATACTCATTGGAACCATCAGCGTTTCATGCATCACGACGGCCGAATGTCTACAGGGTATTGCACAGCAGTTTGAACGCTGAAATGATTGCTGATCCTTTCTTACCCAAACCCTAACCCTGGAGGCACGAAAAGCGGGTTAGCTGACGCTTGCACGTTGCCCAAGTGCCGAAAGTTTCCGTAGCTTCCTGAAATGGCAAGGGCTCCGTGCGCTCTGCATACCGCAAAGTCGCGCTCCATGCACCCAGCAGTAGGGCTGGCCACCCAGATAAACGAATGCGATGCGAGCTAAGCCTGCTTGCGCGAGAGTCAGTACCGCAAACCTCATCGCGAAGTGATAGGTTAGATCATCATTCATCTTCTCAGCACCTCACCTCCTACCCTCCAACATGTCCATTCCAAACCCACCCTTCGCACTCTCAAGATGTACGGCCGACGACTTACCGGATCTCGTGGCCATCTGCTACGAATGCATGCCACCACCAGTCTGCAAACTCCTCACGGGCTGCAGCACTCCTCTGCTACCTGGAGAAATGTCACGCATCACAGCAAAGTGGACCCAGCGCATGCAAGACGACCCAAACTACTTCTGGATAGGCGTCAAGGACACCGAGACCGGAAAGTGGATCGCTGGAGCAAACTGGAGAGTCTTCTTGAGCGGCACTGGCGGTATGCGGCAAAGCAACAGTGTTCCGGAGTGGCTTGAGGGCGAGGACGTAGAGCATAGCAAAGCTCTGATTGCTAGCTTTATCGAGGCTCAGTCCAGATTGATGCCTGGCCCGTTCGTGCGTAAGTCTCACCTCTTCTCCATTCTGGGACCGTGGGATCCACTGCTGAGCCACGCCGACAGACCTCCACATCTGCTTCACTGACGCCAAATACCGTCGTCGAGGCGCCGGGGCGATGACGATCAAATGGGGCTGCGACCTCATGGATCAGCTGTTCTTGCCAGGCTACATCGAAGCCTCATCCGAAGGCACACTGCTCTATGAGACCTTCGGCTTCTACGGCGTGGAGAAATTGTACATTCAGGAGGAAGAGCTCGGGCTAGCCATGAAGCGCGATGCTCGACAGACGCCGATAATGGGCGGTAAAGCTAGGCCTATCGCCTGATGTCGCGGTGGTGTCAGACTTGCCCATGGATAAGGCGTGGTGGCGAAGAGGAGATAGCCGTAGCAATGCTCGGCAGACTCGCCCGCTGGGTGCAAAGCTGCATCAATCTGATCATCAATTACTCGTGGTGGTATCTCGTGCTGCGACTACACTACGCGCAGGTGACTCGCCCCTCTGTCAGGCCCCATAGTGGTCTCTCGGGGCTCAAGCACCATGCCCATGAGCCTGCTGCGCGACCTCTTCAGCCTCGGGACATCTCCTCTGGCCTGGACTTAGACCTGGTAGAAAGGCTTCTCCGGCACCATACCCACAAGCCTATTCCCCTCCTCAGGCCTGAACTTCGGGTTCTTGTAGAACAGATGCGCCTCCTTGCTCAGCGACTCCACCTCGCTGAAGTCGAAAGGCTGGTTGTGCTTGAACTTCGTCAGATCGTAGACGCCGCGAGCGTACTCTGGTGCGATATTGTAGATCCTACAGACATTGTGTGAAAGATTAGCCTATACTCGAGGCACACGAGAGAACGGTTGCCTCCTGTCTGGGTAACTTACTGCGCCAGATACTTCTTTTGGATGATAGGGAAGTTGACGTGCGACATCATCTTAGCAGTGTTGTGGTGCAGGTTCTTCCTCTGCTGCTCCGTCATGACCTTCTTGTACAACTCCCTCGGCTGGTCGTACTCGCTGAGCTTGCCCTCATGGTAGTAATGGCTCTTGCGGCTGACGATGTTGTCGGAGACCTTGTACGGCGCTTCGGCGACATCGGGGCGGAACTTGTCGGCGAAGGAGTTGGGAGTGTATTGCTTGTTGCCAGAGTGGTTGCCGTCGACGCGCATTTGGCCGTCGAAGTTGACGGATGAGAGGGATTGGGACATGCTGCTCGCTCGTTAGCGATATGATGGGAGGGGATGGGTGAGGTGAGACGGGACTTACAATGGGCAGTTCACCGGCACCTGATGAAGGTTGATGCCAATGCGGTGGTATTGCGCATCGCGGTAGAAGAACATGCGGAACTGGAGCAGTGGGTCTGGTGAGTCCTAAGAAGCGACGGGCACAAGGGTCAGCAGATGTCTCACAAAGGCTCCAGGGCTTTCGAATGTCTGAGACGGCCTCCAGGGGCTTCACCCATCAGCTACGTACCTCGATACCCGGCACCATGCTGCCAGGGCTGAAGGCGGCCTGCTCGACATCGCGGTGGAAGTTCTCCGGGTTCTTGTTGAGGACGAGACGGCCAAAGTCGTGCATCTACACAGGTCAGCAATCGCCTTCGAAGCGTCACAATGTCGGTAGGTGAGACTTACCGGAAACTGCCCTCTCGGCCAGATCTTGGTGACATCGAAAGGATCGAACCCAAGCTTCTCCGCGTCAGCCTCCTCAGGCTTCATAATCTGTACTTTAGCAGTCCACTCAATCTCCTGCCCAGCCTCAATAGCCTCCCACAACTGCATCTTAGAATAATCCGGGTTCTCACCCGAGATCCTGATCGCCTCAGGCTCCGTGAGCTGCTTCTGCCCATGCTTGGCAATGAAGTGGTACTTGATGTACACAAATTCTCCGTTCTTGTTCACCCATTTGAAAGTGTGGCAGCCATAGCCGTGCTCGTTGATCCAGCCATCTGGCGTGCCGTGATCGGAGAAGAACATTAGGCCGGCATGGTTGCCTTCGGGGGTGCAGCCGAGGAGGTCAAAGGTGGCGTCGTAGTCGAGGAAGAAGTTCTTGGGGTTACGGGCTTGGGAGCGGATGACATCTGGGCCTTGGATTGGGTCGCGGCAGAAGAAGACTGGGAAGTTCAGGCCGACGATGTCGTAGTTGCCTATGCTTGTCAGTCAGCGGTTAATGTCACAGTGGAAGGGGAGGGACGAGTACAGTACCTTCATGAGTGTAGAACTTGATGGCGAAGCCTCTCGGATTCCTCGCCTCATCCGGGAACTCACGCCCAAGCGTCACAGTGCTGAACCGAATGAAGATCGGAGTCTTCTCGCCAGGGCGCTGCAAGAAGTCGGCCTTGGTCAGGTCACTCACATCCGCCGTCGTCTCAAAGTATCCAAAAGCACCGGACCCACAGGGGTGGACCATACGCTCGAGGTTCTTGGAGCGGTTGAAGTGCTGCTGCTTCTGGAGAAGATGGACATCGCTGATGACCGGGATACCGCCGATAGTCTTGGAGTGCTCGGGGTCGGGGAGAGGGATGCCCTCGTTGTTGGTGAAATAGGGTCCGTCGTCTTCGCGGATGCCGCCCGTGACTTGACCGGAGACTTTGGCGATGATATCCATAGGATCCTCATTGGCGGACATCATGTGGTGCATGCGGTTGGCGCGGGACTCGCCGCCCTTGAGGGTACGGCCGACTTGGGCCATCGTGTCCATGGATAGTAGATGCAGTGGAAGAGTTGTGCTTGGAAGCTGTCTTGTTTGTGCAACGACGGAGTCAACAACGAGAGGTCGATCTGTAAACAAACGACACGGAAACGCGTAGATCGAGAGACGGGAGAAGAGGAAGAAGTAGCCAGAGAGGAAAAGGGAGAATGTCAGTTGCTGACCGCTTCTGCCCTCACTTGGAGGTCAGAGTGATGCTCATGTTAGCAACCATATCGTCACCATGACAGCTGAGGAGTTAGCCGACATATGAGTGCCCTCATCGTGACAACAAGAGCTCTATGCGGCGTGCATTGGAGCTACAGTAACGGCAATGCATATCGCGTCAACAATCACTGCGGTACCTCCTCCTGCCTTGCTGGAACTCGCTTGATCTAGACGATACGGCCGTTGTTCCTCTCGCCGTTGTAGTCCTCTATCATCGTGATGCGCCCGGCATCCAGATTTGCGCCCTCGTTGGGACTTCGTTGGGGTCGTTGGCATCGTAGCATGGCGCGTGATGGACGTGTCAAGGTGCAAGAAGTCAATGACGAGATAGACGCGCTCCCCCACCACGCGTGAACCTCGGTGATATTGAACTCAATGTCGGCGAACGGGACGATCACCGCAGATGTATCGAGTCATGAGAGCTCTTTGGTGGGGCTACATGATTTTCGAGGTGAAGTGGTTTAAAGGAAACAAGAAACACTAACGAGCATTGAGGCGATCATGGCGGACCCAGAAGCTGATGGTGTCATGGTACCCGACCTCAATCCTGTGAACTACCAAGAGCGTTTGGAGCCTTCGACAGCCGACAAGACAACTCAAGAAGCGAACCCTCAAGCGGAGGTCTTGCCTGGTGACTCGGAGACAACGAAAGCTGAAAAAGTTGAGAGGCATGGGGCACCCAATGGCAGTAACATGCATGGTGCAAGCGACTTTGAGGACTCGGCGCCTAAGAGACGCAAGCTCGACCATGAACCCGCCTTGACTGCTGCAGAGCCCACCGAAGAGCCAGCGGGTCGAAAGAAGGGCGTGGCTCCGATCAAGAAGGAGTACTTGATTGACGTCTCTAAGACATCGCAGCCTACCGCTGAGGATCACGACGACGATGCGGCCGAGGCGGGAAAGAGCAACCAGCAATCTACCGGCGGCCGAGGTGGCCAAAAGACGAAAGGCGGGCAGAACCGCAACAGACAGTTCGGGAGCTCAAGAGATGCCATCCAGCTGTGCAAGTCTCGGGATCACGCCAATGAGTTTGACGAGTCGAAATGCCAATATGGCGAGAAGTGCAGGTACGAGCACGATATTCGGAAGTACCTGAAGGATGGCAAGAGGGAGGATCTGCAGACGCTCAATGGCCAGTGTCCCATCTGGCAGATCAAAGGGAAGTGTCCAGCTGGGTGGAGGTGTCGTTTTGCTAGCAGCCACTCGAAGGAGGTTGAGCGGGAGGACGGGAGGAAGGAGTTA
The DNA here is from genome assembly GCA_022814695.1 of Neocatenulostroma microsporum. NCBI lineage: Eukaryota > Fungi > Ascomycota > Dothideomycetes > Mycosphaerellales > Teratosphaeriaceae > Neocatenulostroma > Neocatenulostroma microsporum. The sequence goes on from JAKLLW010000325.1 coordinate 27,987, forward strand.
GTTCTGCTCGAGGAGAAGCAAGCAGAGACCAATGGGCACGCTGAGGAAGAGGAGGAGGGTGTTGGTGTGGTCAACGTGGTCAGCCACGTCGAGAAGATCAAGCTCCGAAAGAAGAAGCACCAGACGAAGAAGGCCGACAAGTATCTGGAGTGGATGAACAAGTACAACCAAGATCCAACGAACGGCGTGAAACGCAACGATGCCGAACCACCCGCGCAGCTTGTCGACGATGAAGGTATACCGATCAAGAATGGCCTTGCTGATCATCGAGCCAGCTACGTGGAGCCACCTTTCCGCGCATCAGAGAAACGCCGCATCTACTATGGACCCGAGACACCCGTCCTGGCTCCTCTCACGACTCAAGGCAATCTACCCTTCCGCCGCCTTTGTGTCTCGCTCGGCGCACAGGTAACATGGTCAGAGATGGCCATGGGTCTACCGCTCCTCCAAGGCGAGAAAGGCGAGTGGGCGCTGATGAAAGCCCACGAATCCGAGAGCACACCTCCTGCCTACTCACCGAAGAACATCGTCCACGACTACGACAACAGCAAAGACCTCAAGTTCGGCGCACAGATCGCGGCCAACAAGCCTTGGCTCGCGCTGAAGACGACAGAAGTCCTCACGGCGCTCTGTCCGTCCCTGCGAGCCATCGACTTGAACTGCGGATGTCCCATCGACCTTGTCTGCCGTCAAGGCGCTGGGTCCGCTATGCTGGACACCCATGCCAAGCTCGAGAAGACGCTACGAGGCATGAACGCCGTCTCAGGCGAGACGCCCATCACGGTCAAGATCCGCATGGGCACCAAAGACAAGCATCCTACCGCCGAAAAGCTCGTTCAACGTCTCGTCTTAGGTGGACAGGAAATGCAGGACGCCGGCGAAGGACCCTGCGGCGTTGCGGCAATCACTTTGCACGGCCGCAGCAAGCAGCAGAGGTACACGAGGAGTGCAGATTGGGAGTACATCGCTTCCTGCGCCAGTCTTGTCAAGAAGCTCAAGTCTGAACGTGTTGGTGTCACGGACACTGCGCGGGAACCGGATGCGCGTGATCAGGCACCTGGTGCTACAAGTGATGGACTGCCTTACTTCTGCGGCAACGGCGACGTTCTCTCCCACATTGACTACCAAACCCACATCGCCGAGTCAGGGGTGGATAGCTGTATGATCGCCCGCGGCGCGCTCATCAAGCCGTGGATCTTCGAGGAGATCGAGACGAATCAGTATCTTGATAAATCTGCGACGGAGAGGCTGGGATATATCGAGCAGTTCGTGAGGAATGGACTGGAGTACTGGGGCTCGGATGAGATCGGTGTCGGCACGACGAGGAGATTCCTGCTCGAGTGGCTGTCTTTCAGCTGCAGATATGTGCCGATCGGATTGCTGGAGTATTTGCCGCCGAAGTTTGGGGACAGGCCGCCGGCTTTTAGGGGGAGGAGTGAGCTTGAGACGTTGCTCAGCAGCTCGAACTACAAGGACTGGATCAAGATTAGGTACGTTATGCCCGCACCTTGGTGATGTAGAGATTGCTAACGGGTGAGTGTAGTGAGATGTTCCTCGGACCAGCGCATAAGGACTTCAACTTCCAGCCGAAGCACAAGAGCAACAGTTATGAGATTGAGGCGGAGGGCTGAGGGCTGAAGTCGTGGGATTGCGCGAGGTGGACAAGCACCAGAGAGTGACTGAGCGAAGGTCCAGCGATGAGCTCAAGGGGTAAGCGGGTGTGATGAACATGCAAAAGGCCAGTGCGTACGCTGCGGTAGGTAAGTACTGAGCAGTAGCGAAGTCTAGGCGGATGTGCACGTGAATTGATTCATCCGCTCGGATTGTCTCGTCGACCTTCACCGCTCCGCGTTCATGTCATTCACCTCACAACACTTTGCAATCACAACACTTTGCAACTACATCACCTGCTTTAAATCATGGCATCCACCGCGACTGCAACTTCGCAAGTATGCTACACGCAGCGAATCTCCCAGGACCACCTGACGCCGCCGCGCACAAAACCGAGATGTCGAAGAAGCGCAAAGTAGAGGAGGCGGAGATCAAGGCCAAGAAGAAGCAAAAGATCGCAGACCGTAAGGTATATGGCATCTTTTCACGAGTGCGCACACGAACGACCAAACATGACTGACATTGTTCCTTAAGCGCATCAAAGAGATTACGCTTCGGAATGCTACAGACAGCAGGCTACTTACGCTGCCGGCCGAATTGCGCAACGCCATCTACGAACATGCTCTTATCGTACATCCAGAAGTCGTCGTCAACGCTCAGCTCCAACAACCAGCCTTACTCCGCGTATGCAAGCAGCTCCGCAGAGAATCGCTGAAGATCTGGTACAACGGAAACACCTTTGCGTCGGAAGTAGTGGACTGCTACCCCGTGCTTGCTCTCGCCTTCGAGGAGCATCGTAGGGCATTGCAAGTCGGCTTCTCGAGTGGCGATTACTTGATCCGTGGGAGTGTGAATCCAAACTGGGACAACCTCATGCGCTTTACCAGGCTCTTCTTCGACATTCAAATTTCTGGATTAGGGTTCGTAGAGAGCCTCTCTCCCGAGGAGAAGGTGATGGTGGCGGCTCATGGCATCGCAAGTCGCGCGCTAGAGGACGGCTCATCTTGGGAGGTATGCGAGGGGTTGCTAGAGCAGTTGCGGTTCGCGGTAGGTGCCTATGAGCCGAGGTGGTTGCTGTGACGGCGGCTTTGTGCTGCCATCGATGGAGCAGAGTGGTGATTATGCGAGATGCTTTTGGATATGCATAATGCCGTGAGCCTCGGCCGTGGCTGCACACCAGTGAATAATTTGACGTCGCGAACCCACACAGCTTGGCGTTCGTGCCTTCCACAACTTCCCAATCACTTTCAATCTGAATTTGAACCTCAACCCCAACCTCAACTCCAGCTTCAACTTCAAGCTCACTTCCATCTCTCTGATTTACCGAATACCTCGTCGAATCGATCCGGTACAGCAACGGAGACCAAGCGCAAGGCAGACGAAGATAGCGACAAGTCCACGAAGAAGCAGAAGGTTGCCCAGCAGAAGCAAAAGGTAAGGGACCATCTGTTATGTTCGCTTGGCTAAAGATCTGACCCGTTCAACAGCAAGACGAAGCCGACGACCTCAACACACCGCAAAGCCGGCTACTTGCGCTGCCTCCGGAATTACGCACCACTATCTACGAGTACGCCCTGATTAAGCCCCAGCCGATCATTGTCACCGCCGGACTGCGTCCACCAGCGTTGCTGCAAGCGAGCAACAGATACGCCACGAGGCTCTGAAGATGTGGTACACGCAAAACCTCTTCCATTTCACGCTCCAGAATTGCGACGCTTCACTGGTTATCGCTTTCCAAGTCCACTATCAGCATCTTGGCATCTATTCGGACAGCATGGGGGTGGAATTTTTTCAAGTTGGCGATGTGCCGCAGCCGGCGAACCTACTGCGCTGGTGTAAGTTCAGCCATGACCAAGGCGGCAAGATGTTCAGTATGTGTGAGGAGCTGAATGGGTATCGAAGTGTGATCGCTGCAGCGCTTGAGACAGTGGCAGATCATCGGATTGTTGGCGGAACTTGGGGACAGTGCGAGAAGGCCTTGAAGAGCTTGTTTATCGTTTTGTCGATATCACTCGGAGATTCCGCCCAATGAGGATCTTCGAACTCCCATTCGATCTTGCCGAGCACAGTAGACATGTACTTCAGTACTGTCCGCCAATCTGCACGTACCATGCGATATACAGGCAATGCAATAGACCATCGCTGCTTCCTTGCAAGAACGAGGTCATGCGCCTGCATCTTGCTGCTCCAGTAGACTGCATCGCCGAAGACGGACGTACGGGAAGGGGCCTCAGCAGCTTCTTGTGCGCGCATGGAAGGTGCATCGTCGAACGGGCGGTATCCACCCCACAAAGGGTCTCCTTTGTCCACTGTTCGGTCCACGAGAAGAATCGCTGCTCAATCCTTGCATCAGCTTCCGGTTGGGCTCACTTGGATGGGAAGAATACCTAGCAGAGGTTCATCCTCACTACCCCGGACTTAACCCATAGGGAAATCCTCGCACGACCGAGTGCAACACAAGAACCCTTGACATCCAATAAGCCGTCCCTCATTCTTTTGCTATTTTCATCGCTGTCTATTTGTCTATTTGACGCCGGACGTTGAAAGCGCGAGTTTGGCGCTCAGCTTCAGCGAGGCTCTTCGGGTCGCGGAAGTATCTAGCGCGAAGATACTGCATGTGAACGTACGACCGCTGCCTCGCTAATGCCTTAAGGTCCGGGAGCTCAACCCAGGGATCGCTAGCATTGTGGAATAGATGGTCATCAAGGTGAGAAAGGAAGAATCCCGGGTCTACGTCAAAACTACCGCCAAGTAACTCGATCATATCCCGTGACAGATCCTCCACGATGATCATTCTGTCAAATATCGTTTCTGCGGCCTGCGAGAGCAGCGCACTCTCCAGTGTCAATACGTCGTTGAAAGCCTTGACCGGAACGGGGCCAGAAGAGGTAAAGTCGAGAATGGCTGCCTTGCACTGCTGCGCACGCCGATCACGATCCTCAGGAAAGGCCTTGATGGATTTCCATTTGGATGGCGCCGTCGTCACCTCCATCCAACGCGCTAGGTACTCCAGGTGGGGTCTTGATTTGGACGCTCGTTTCACGTGCGCCAGATATGGCCGGTCGTATCTGAACGTACCCCTCAGTTGCCCCTCTCCTCCAAACGGAGTGCAATACGTACGTATCGATCTCCCACTCGTGCGCACATTCTGAGCCCTCGTAGCTGACAAAGCAAGGATCGCCAGCCTCATCGGTGTGGGGCTGTACGTGAGTCTCATCTTTCGAAGCCTGGAGGGTTTCATTGCTATGGTCGATGTGCCGTGCGCCCAGTGAAGCGTATGTGTTCGGAGGGAGGGACGGCTGTCTGCCATCTAAGACTACATCCTCTACGCGTGGCTCGAGAGAAAACGGAGGGCGTGATGTGCCCATGATCCAGCTCTCTCACTTCTGCATGGTAATGTATGGCCAAGGTAGCGTGCTTACATTTTGGCGGCATGAGAAGAAGTGCGTTGCGGTGTACGCTTTGAACCCTGTGTTCTGCACTTCGCCGCGAACTGCTGATGCGCCTGGTCATCCAGGAGTTGTCCCGTGGTGGGGCGGAGTGCATCGTGGCCTGGAAGTTGAGCGAAGGGCGCAGCGGCATCATTGAGGCCTCCATTTGCGGGTGTACGAGCTCTTCTGCTTCCGTCGAGCACCGGCTAGCTACTCAGTACTCACTGCCACGGTGGTTGCACAACATGCGGGGTATCGGAACGACGAAATGGTTGAGACCAACTGCGGCCATTATCGAGGTAGCCCAATGGGGATGTATCTCCGTAGACATATTCCAAGCTTCAGGTTCTGTAACAAGGCAACTATTAGCACGCCAGGTCGTCCGACGGAAGATCGATCATACTACAATCACATATGGGTCACGTCGTAGGGCGCCACTCAGTCTTACCGTCTTACGCAGTCGCACCGTAGTATAGCAGGGTGCTGACGCCGGCAGAGCCACGCCGCAGGAGGGCGACATGAGGGCGATCGATAGGCGGAAGAAAGAACAGGCATACCTTGTCAATTAGCGTGCACATGTGGTCATTCTCACGCACATCCTGGGAAACCTTTTATCTGTCTTGCAGCAACAACGGGATCTTGAAGCTGAGGAGACGAGGGAGACCGAGAAATTCGCACTGCCAATCATCAGGAGGGACCCTTTGCACCTTTTTCACCGGCGAGATGCAACTCATATACGGAACGATTCACGCTTTCCTAGCTTGTTGTCACTATTGGTACGCTGGACATACTCGTGTCTATGGACGGCGCCTGTACCCTGGCTCTGCGCTGGTGTTGGCACATGGAGTTGCAAGTCTGACAAGAGACGGCGGCGGTCTAGGCAACGGGACACGGCTTGAGGAGATGATGTGACGAGAACAATTGCGATATCGACATGCCATAACCACTCGCTCCACCTCTACTCGATCATGCCGCTTATGAACACAGGTCGTCGAACTTCGAAAGCGAACAGTCTCTCCAACCATCCTTGACAGCCTCACCATCAGGCGGCAGTGGTGTCTCGTCTCTCGCTGCTTAAAAAGCCCTTTCACTGCACACACACGTCAACTCTTTGCTCACCGAGCGCACAAACGACGTTGGACACATACGGCCGCACTGTCAATCGCGGCGCCGGCGTCATCCTCAACATTGGCGGTACCATCCAAGACGTTAGTCGCTCTGCCGGCAGTATTCGCCATCTCATCAACCGCATTACCAGCATCGTTCTCAAGATTGGCAGCGCCATCCTCAATGTTCGTAATGCCAGTCTATCGATACTGTGCTAGCCGTCTCCTTTCAGTACACCAGTTACTTCAGAGCTACACTTACAGATTAGCGCACTCGAAGATCGTTACCAACATCGTCCTCAATATTGGCAGCACCGCCCAGGACGTTGGTAGCGCCACCTGCAGTGTTAGCGAGCTCCTCAACGGCGTTCCCTGCGTCGTTCTCGATGTTCGCAGCCCCATCCTCGATGTTCGTAATGCCGGTCTTTTGGACTTTATTGTTAGTACGATAGAACCCGGCTAGCTGGAAGGGTGAGATCTCGCACCGTTGACTGAGCACGAGCAATTGGTGAAGCAATCGCGCCAACGGCGAAGGCTGCTGCTAGGAAGAGAGTAGCCTTCATGATGGTGATTGGCGGAGCAGGAAAGGTTATAGAATAGCTGGATTGAAGGGAGGCTGCAAGGATGCGTGAAGAAGTGGCTATGTGCCCTGCACTGGGAACGGTCTTCCTCGGTCTTTATATCCACACCTGATGGGCCTGACCATGATCACGCCAATTGCGTCGATCTGGTTGATCCGAAGGCTATTTCCAACAGTCTGCACCATGAAGTAGTCGGTGCGTAACGAGACTTTCAGTCACCGAGCATGGTAATAATGCTGAGCTGTCTGCATTATGCGAGCAGCGACCTCCACTGGGCTACGGTGTAGATCCGATGCTCTCATGCAGCAGTGTCGAACCCTACGGCTGGAGAACGGCAACATCCGTAAACACAGAGATCGACATTGCAGCAATGGCTTATTAGGATCAAGTCATGTTTTATACCGCTCCAATCAACGGCAAATATTGCGGGAGCGCCAGCGGCCCACATGAGCTTGATGTGTAAGGTTCATGTACGGCAACACTCTATGGACGTCTGAGTTTGGTATGGCTTGCATCGTGCATGCGCCACTGGAGATCAGGTTGACTCAATGAGCCAGAACTTGTCACACAGCCCAACGGACCTACGCAGTGATGGAGAGACGTGGAGAACCGTGGAGATATAGATTCTCAACGGCGTTCGGCGGCCATGGCAAGTATTAAACCCATCGCGAAGCAGTCAATCTTCGAACGTCAACAGATACCTCAACGGCACCATTCCACATTGTCCAGGTGAATCTCTACAAACATGACAGCAACAAAAGACCTGGAGTGGCGTTTGATGGGCCCTACCGCGATACTAAGCGTTCTCTCCTTCAATGCTTATTTTGCTTACCGCATTTACTGCCTGGCACTAGCTCAGCGAGGTATCTATCACGGACACGAGCTCCCGCAGGCTGAGAATGCCAGTCCATCACTTGGGCTGGCATGGCTGTTCCTGGCTCTGGAGTGCCTGATGTTTGGTATGATGACACCAGATACACCTCCGTGACCCTGCAGAAGCCCGCTGACAGTTGTACAGTCCCCAATATGCTTCCTCACTGCCTCCGGATTCTCGCCGTCCACAGACCAAAGCGATCGAAGTTGCGACTGTCAGATCTGGGCGACGCTCCCACCGTGGACGTCTTAATAACATGTTGCTCTGAAGACGTAGACGTCGTCCTGGACACGGTACGAGCTGCTTGTGTTCTGTCTTATCCTCAGGATCGATATCGGCTTTTCTTGTGTGATGATGGAGCGTCGGATGAGCTTAAGCGTAGCGTTGAAACGCTGAGTGCGATCTATCCGCATCTGCATTACACTGCGCGGAAGAAAGGGCCCGTCCGCGACTACAAAGCTGGCAACTTGAACCACGGCCTGCAGTTCTCCAAGGCGACGTCCCAAAATGGTACTGGTACAAAGCAAGTCATGCCAGCTGAGATGAACCAGGTCGAGGCTGCGCGATCGGACTCTGGTTACACTACGCCAACTCGCTTCGAGAAGGACGACAAATCCAGCGATAGCGGATGCTCGTCCTCACGAAGCTTATCTGCTCTCGGAGGCGGAGCAAGGACGTCTGGATCGGAGTACATCGTTGGGCTAGATGCAGATATGATCCCAGAACCTTGTCTGTTGCTTGCCTTACTCCCGCATATCACATGTGACGCAAGAATGGCGATGGCATGCCCTCCGCAGGTACCCAGATTACTACATCCTCTTTTCTCCAGCCTTCTGACTCTCGATAGCTTTTCTACGACACTCCTCCAGACGACCCGCTTACGCAAGAAATGACGCAGTTCAGCGGCATCACGGAGTTTGTCCACGATGCTATCGGCCATGCGGACTGCCTGGGCTCCGGTTATGTCATGCGTCGAGCAGCGCTTGAGAGCATCGGCGGCTTCCCGACGGAGTCGATCTCTGAAGACGTGTGTTGTTCTTCCAAGTTGCTGGGAGCGGGATGGAAGACTTGTTTCGTTCCAGAGCCCCTGCAGCATGGCTCCATGCCCGACTCGTATGTAGGGCATGTCAAGCAGCGGACACGATGGGTAAGGCAAAGCTGAGACCGGGTATACCGCCGATGATCAGAGGCGCTGACCAGTGAGCAGTTCGTCGGCCATGTGCAGACTGCGCTCGCCTTCCGCTTCCGGCTCTTTGGTGCCTTCGGCAAGCAGTTTACTGCAAAGCAAAGGGCAGTGGGGATGGCATTTGATCTACGACAAGTCGTGCAGGTCTTACTCCCCATCAGCTACCTCAGCATGCCGTTTGCGCTTCTGTCTGGCTACCCCTTGGTTATCTGGACGTCCCTCTCACAGCTCAAGGTATTGATCTGGCTAATCTCCGGCCATATGATATGCCACTGGACCCATCAAAGTATCATGGGCCTGATTGCCCGCCGTGCCAACGGACAGTACGACGTGCGGACTGTCTCGTATGACACAGAGTTGGAACAATGGCTATCGCCCTGTAAGTGCTTCGCCGCTCTTCCGAATTCTTGGAAACCAGTGCTGACAACAAAGACAGACATCGTGCTCAGCTTTCTCCGCTCGTTCATCCTCCCAACGTCATTAGGTGGCAAAACTGCTGGGTTCACCTCCTCCGGTAGCATCAAGTCTGAGCTACATGAACGAGACCCTGCTTTGCGCGCTCCTCTTCATCGACGCCTCTACGTCATGCTGTTCCCTAACCTGGCTATCATACACCTGCTTTTCATTCTGGCTTGCGTTGCTGGTATTGCTCTCACGCTTGCCCGCGCTCTAGTGGACAAAAGCAACCAGTTTCTACCCAGCGCCTACCATGTCAGCGATCTGGACACTACGCATGCAACACTCGTCTATCTTGTGACGCGGCTTGGCTGGCCACCGTTATTCTGGCTACAAACTGCGGTCTCAGCCCTGACACCCTTGGTATACGCCTTCGCGCCGCCAGCGGTGCTAGACAGAGAGGAGCTCCTGGAGCGGGATCCGAAGACGGGTGTTGCATATCCGAAGCAAGCAGCTAGAGTGGTGAGGAGGACAGTCAAAGGAGGGTATCGCTATGCTCGTCCAAGTGCGGTGATAGTGTATACTATCTTTCTGCTCATAGCTACCTCATGGCTATGATGGAGTTGGGAACAAGCATCAGACCCATCAATATCATCATCTCATCAGGGCCAGCCTCCTGTTCCAGTGCCCGCCTCGGTGAGTGGCAGCGCTCTCAACCCGGGACGGCTAGGCCATGCATCTCAACAGCCAACCAACCGCATGATTGACTAGTTTCATGCTTGTTAGTTGAGCGCGAGCTCTATAGTTGGTTGTTTAGTTGGTTGGAGCTCGTCGTCGCTAGTTAAGGGTTGGTTGACAATCTACGGTAGCGGTTGGTTAATAGGTTGGGGGCCAAAACGTGGCGGCGGCGGCGACGGCGACGGCGAGGCATTGTACGGTACATATTCATCTCCGTCGTGTTTGCGCAGCAATCTATACGCGTATACTACCCTCGCCGCCGCGTAGGGAGTCGTTGCCGTCGAGATGGAGGCGCTACGGATAGAATTCCGCGCTCGGTGACCGAGGTTGGCCAAATTTGCCAAAATTAGGTACGTGGGGATAGGGTTTGGGTAAGGGAACCTAGCAATTCACTTACTACTTAACCACGTAAACAACCAACTATAGTTGCGGCCTTTCGGGTGGTTGTTGGTTAACTAACTGCCTTATAGTTGACTGGCTGGTTGAGCTCTAAAAAGGCTCAACTAGTAGTTGGTTGCCTTTGGTTGGTTGGCTATTGAGACGTTTAGGCTAGGCATGCGGATTTATTTGGTCAAGAGAGGGGTGGTTCCTACGGTGTGCCTGCGCCGTCGAAGATCAGGTGAGTACTACGCTGCCAGGTTTACGAGGTCATGTCGTTCGATCTGCTCCGCTAGATATTCGATGCAGGTGCAATATTAGTGCATGAACCAGCATGATGGCGTCACAGATCGGCCTTCACTATTGCGTTATTAGGCACGGCAACCTACTCACTCCCATCTGGCAATGGCAACACCAGGCAAGGATGCTCTGTTAACGTTGCAGTAGTAGTGCAAGTGACGGACGTGGATCCGATATTGCTGTATAACAGCGATAAAGCGGCTCGAGCGGCTTTGGATCAGGTTCACTGACGCAGGCGCTTGCTCTAGCCTCGGATTGTCGGTCTGCACTGATCCGTCACACCTTATGACCTCCACCATGAAATGAAGATCAATGTGCAGAACGTATGGTGGGGTCACGAGCTTCGTTGGGCGAGAATGGATGAGAGCATCTTGACATCGTAGACATCGACGCCTCGTGACGGAATGGTCCCAACGCAGATCATCTCCAGCGCATCGACTTCCAGGAGTTACTTCCCGTGTGCATATGAGCAGCATCGACCATAAGCTTGGCAGTCTCGAGTACCAACTCGACATGAGAGAAGGCATCCTATTCACCCGGCTGGCAGGTCTGAAAGTTTATGTCTGTTTCGTATGCACATTATCGTTTGCGTAACGCATCTATTAACATGATGTACATTTCTCACGAAGCTAGAAACCAGAGTACAGCAGGCACCAAGCTTATCGCCAGTACGAAGCTATGTCGGGCGCTCCGCTTGGCCAGGCTTGTCGCAGATGTCGATGTCGGCTGAGAAGCTGCACTGACTGCTTGTGACCGCGACGAGGGTAGCGTAGTCGCTGTACTCTTTGCAAGGTCGTCGACACCAGTCGCTGTGCCAGTCCCTAGTATCGTTCCTGAATTGGTCCCAGATTGAACAACCAGGCCGAATGACCCAGCGCT
>JAKLLW010000326.1:0-39445 GCA_022814695.1 Neocatenulostroma microsporum
GAGTTGCTGTCAGCGAACAAACAATATGAGCCATGGTAAGGAGGACATACTCTCGATCGTATCAAGGTGCTCATGCTTGACTGCGTTCTTGATGACGCATCCGCCAGCAATCTATGGCACACGATTTAGCTTGCATCGAGCTAGACGGCCACAATCGCTGACCTTCATGGCTTCGACCACTTCGTCTACAGATGCCGAGCGATCAAGGACAGGGACGGCTGGCACCTTGGTCTTCGTTGCAGTCTCTGTGCCATTGAGCTTGGTAGGATGGTAGCTGGATGGATCAGTATGCGCAAGTCCAAGGCCGGGCGCCATAGTGATCTCTCAGGGCCACTGTCCGTGACTGGGTCTGTATGATGAGCTTCTCAACGGTGAGATGGTATGACTATTGCACAAGGTTCTGTGGCAGGCGTGTGCTGCTGGAAGACAAGTGATTGCTTACATCCAGCATCTACACTTACGGAGTGCATATGCATGCCCCACTACACCTCACTGAAAGTGAAGAAAGGTTACCTGAGATGGAATGAATGCTTATCAGCGCCCTGACCTATCGATAGCAGCTACTTCCGCTTTCGGATCGGGACCTTCGACAGTGCATCGCCCTATCAGTCATGCATGACGGGACGCCAAGGAGCCTCATGACCCTAATGATATCTCCAGCAGTACAGCGAGCCTACTCCGCGAGAGCATCAATGGCTTGGCGGGCAGCGCTTGATCTTTGCCGTCCGCCGCTGCCGCGAAGAAGCAGTCGCATACGGATCGAGTAGATCTCCCACCTTCGAATGTCTGCTTTGCGTTGAGTGATCTCTGCCTTCATATTGTCGAATCCTGCAAGATGAAAGAAGGTGTGGAGATCTCTGTTGGGAGCACCCTGGCCGCAGAGCTTCAGGTTGAAGATGAGATCGTAGGATACGTCGAGCCCTGGATCACTTCTCCAGGACAGACTGTTGCGGTCAAGGTACGTCTTGAATAGTCCCTATGATGGCTGGTCAAAGCTTTGAGAACCTGACTCTCAAGGGCAGGTATCGAGCACCATTGCGCAGTACCGCTGGAGCTTGGTCCGATTGATTCAAGGCTTTGAGCATGAGAAAGCGCCTCCGGTGCAGCAGGAGTTGATAATTGCCCCAAGCCATGACCTTCCGCTTCATGGTCGGTACCAAAAGGCTGCTTCGGGCTCATATGCCCGTATCGATGCATGGAAGGCGTACCTTGCGGAGTCTCCTTCGCCACTGGCTGGAGTACGCTGGACTCTCCGAGTGCAGCCCTGGATTGTGGAATGCGACCATCTGCAGACTCTTGCATCTGACCTGGACGTTGATAGATGCGCTGGCCTTGCGCTCATGCTTGGTACTACTGATTGTCTCTGCATCGTCATCGGCAACGGTCGCTCTGTCGAAGTGCATGACACGGGAATAGCGCTCCGGAGATGGCGCTGGGCCAATGTGGAGCTCAGCGTCATTCAAGGGGCGGTTCGCTTGAGTGTCCAGAATGCAGCTCGCTTGACCGAGCCTGCGCCAGGACCGTCAGTGTTTGTTATCGATATTGTGGAGGGAGCCGACCTTTCAAGCACACAGCCGCTCTTTCTTGCAGCAGCGCTCTGTACTGCCGATCTCCAACAATCTTCGACGCCATCATGCTGTTTCAATGGGCGCTTAGATGGTTTCCGACTCGAGACGTGGGATCAAGCGCAGGCGAACTTCCAGGTGTTGGCTGACTACGATTTCTCCATTGGCATCCCGACAGACAGCATCACCGATACTGCTGATGCAAAGCGGCATGGTGTCCTCGTCAATGCACCAACTAGAGCTGTGAAAGGCCATAGTTGGGATGGATCAAAGCCTGACTGGACGAAAGCGAGTTATGGATACGGTGCTATCCACTTCCACGAAGACGACCTCGATGATGCCGCTTGGGAGACAGACTTTGAGGTCACCATTCCGGATGATGCCCTTTCAGGCGCGTACGGAGTCGTTGTGAGTGCGGTTGGCTGTGATGTACAAGACATCGTCACATTCTTCGTGCGACCTGCAGAACGGCCAAAGTCGCAGCCAGCGCCACGTGCTGCTATGGTGCTATCAACCTTCACGTACCTTGCTTATGCCAATGAGCACATGTACGATGAGAGTCGTGCATCCCATATGGAACTTGCTGGAGGCGTGAAGATCCGCAAGGATGCTCATTGGCGGAAGATGGCGCGGCGTACTGACCTCGGTCTCGGCATGTATGACGTTCATCGTGATGGATCTGGGACGGTCTTCTCCAGTTCGAAGAGACCAATACTGAACGTACGGCCCGATTATATCAACTGGGCGTTCCATCGGCCGCGAGAGTTCAGTGCGGATCTGTTGATGATCGGCTTCCTGGAATCTAAGCTCGGCAGAGGAGGATATGATGTGTTGACAGACCATGATCTGCATATTCGCGGCGTCCAAGCGATCTCGGAATATGATGTGGTCATCTCGGGATCTCATCCTGAATATCCGAGTCCCCGGACCCTCAACGCCTACTCAACACTCGCCAAGCGCGGAGGCCACATTATGTATCTTGGCGGCAACGGCTTTTACTGGTGTTCCGAAACTGACATTGCAAGATCGCATCGTATTGAAGTCAGGAGAGGAGACCAAGGCTGCAGAGCTTTCTCCATGCCGGCAGGGGAGCGCATTCATCCGCTTAATGGCGCCCAGGGCGGCCTATGGGTGTCGCGCGGCAGGGCACCACAAGCGCTGTTCGGTATCGGTAGTTGCGCTTGCGGGACTGGACCTGGAGTGCCGTACAAGCCTACTGAAACTGCCTCGAAGTCGCCGTCGCTTGCTTGGCTGTGGGAGGGTCTGCAACGGGATGCCACTGGATCATTGCCTTTGATAGGCGTCCACGGGTTTGGAGGAGGTGCTTCCGGCGACGAGATTGATCGCCTGGACTTTGACCTTGGGACGCCCGCTAATGCAATACTCCTGGCCTCCAGCACCGGTCATGACGACTCGTTTGCGCTGTTCAATGAGGAACAAATGTTTCCAATGGTCGACACGCTGGGTACAGTTTGTGACAAGGTCCGTAGCGATATGGTATACTACGAGACCAATGCCAGCGGTGCAGTGTTCAGTGTAGGGAGCATCAACTGCTATTGCTCGCTGGGCTGGAACGCCTATGAGAACAATGTGGCAGGCATCACCTGGAATGTGCTTCGAGAGTTCTTGCGGCGGGGAGCACTTGCAGCGCAAGGTATTGTGCGTAGCCGGTTATGAGCTCTACCTGCATCCCTTGGCCTACCCGGTGGCTACGTATTGGCATATGGTCAATCTAGCCTTCTCCGACGCTATCCTTCTGCTAGTCTCAGGTATCTATCGTACTCGGCTGACAATAGCTCTGTCGGACCGCTGCTTCAATCACTTACTCGACGCCAGGTACCCTACGGTCTCATCGCTGAGATGCTTAGTAGCGAGTCACTGTCATGTGTCAGCGCCGACATTGGATCCGACAGACGCTTCGGTCACCACTTACTATAGATGTTCTGCTCGACACAATTCACGTTCGGGTCCGAGAAGACGGCGCGCAATTGCGCAGGATCGAGCTTTGCATTGTAGCCACAGAGCGTAATGACCTTGTGTGGAAACGTCTGCCCGATTCTATCGAAATGTTGATCCATGGTGTACTCTGGGCTGGTGAACATGACGTTATAGCCGGAAGCAAGTTCATTGCCAGGGAAGGTGATGACAGGACCGTTGCCTATTCGTTGGTCCCACTCTTCCTGAGAGCCAGCGTACTGAGACACCCTCCATACGCCAGGATCTCTACGCACTTTCTCCCTCTGCTTATCGCTCAGGCTGGCGAAGTACACATTCCCAATGCAGGGTATCTCGAGTACTTCGCCGATCGCTTCGAAGTGTTTCTCATAAGTATGACCCTCGTGGAATTGGACGAGGTAGGCGTGGGGGACAGGGGCGCTTTTGTCACCAGGCTGATATGTCGCCACATACTCCGATGCTTTGTCAGTAGACGACATGTTGTTGAACGTGATGGAATTCGGCTAGATGACATGTTTCAATCGTCCCATACTCAGAGCACGCTTTCGTTGTGCGACATTCGCTGTGCCGCTCAAATGGAACTGCATAGAATCCTGGGGCAGGACGGGCTAACTTCGGATGCAGTTGGAGGGTACTATAGGCTGGTGTTACCATTAATCAATCTGCATTAATGTTGCTAACTTCTCGAACGGATAATTACATCGATGCAGGCACTCGCGAACGAGACATTCCCAATCGTAAACTCAAAGTCATACCTCATATTCTCATTGACATAAGCGAAGTGTCTCAGCAGCTTGAGATCATCACGTCAGCTTCATGAACACAGACAACCTGTTACCGCCACCGCACACCTCCCCATTGTTGCCAGTGCACAAGTTGCTGCATGTCGAGTTATCGGACAGCATCGCCGCCCCATTGACGAGGGAGTTGCCACCTAGTGTTGCGTCAGTATCCGGCATGGATGTCTAGCCTGAGGGAGGACTTACAGTAACATTCCTGCGAGTACTCAGTGCCCGCCAGCGAGAAGCCCTTGCCATAACAGTACGACCCGCAGGACTCCAATGTCATACTGGCTGTATCGACATATGACGCGCCCGTCAAGGCGCGGCCACTGGTACCCTCTTTGGCGCACCCCTTGTACACCCCAGCAGCTACGCCAGTGGGGCCAGCGCCAGCAGGCACGGCGGACGAAGGAGAGATGCCCGTGTTGTTGAAGAGGCTCATGAGGTTGCTTCCACCGCAGACTCTGTTGTTAAGTTTGTTAGTAAGACCCCAAGGTGATCACAAGAGTGGTGCACTTACTCCGTCTGATCCCCAGCGCAGTGCATCGTGCAATACGTCTGATTCGCCGTCGTGCTCGTATACACGTTATTGCCGCAGTAGCACTCGCGTCCGTACTCAACGCCAGCGTACTTGTACGGCGGGTTTGCGCTACTGCAGTAGGCTTGGCATTTCTCGATGGTCATGCCATCATCTTTGAAGGAGCGCGTGGACTTGACGGTTTTGACGCCATTGACGTTGTCGTCGTAGCAGCCGGCGTAGACGAAGCCAGCGTTGCCGGTCTTTTGACCGGGCGTCGGAGATGCACGGACGACTGGCTCCTGTGGTGGGTATGAGATGCGGGATGGCGTTGGGTGGTTGCCGCCCGCAGGGCATATGTTGTCACTGAGCTGAGCTGCGGCGGGGCCCGTGACGATGTTGTTGCAGCCCGGGAGGGAGGTACCTACGTTTCCGTGGACTGTCGCAGCGGTCAGTATATCTTTGTCACTTTGTGCTGGCGAGATTGAGAAGGCCGGAGTGGCTAGCACATACCAACTTCATTGAATACAGGTGGAAACTCTGGGCAGTTGTATCCAGTGGCCGGGTCGTCAAGACCGTAGAATGCCGGGCAGGTTGAGACAAGATTGTTTGAGTTGCCTGCACAGCTTGCGGGTCCTGGACAAGACGATGTCAGCATCTTCTGTGCCCTGGGAGGGGGATTCACTAACCTCCGGCAAGGGCATTCGCCAGAACGGTCTCGTTCCAGCCGTTGATGAAGTCACCGTGAAAGCCGTAGCCGGTAGTGTCGCCTTGCGCAAAGACGAAGCGTCCGCCATCACTTTGATCAATCGATGCGACGCTGTAAAGCACCTCAAAGAACAAGTGGACAAAGTGATGGGGGTGAGTAGCAGGGCAGTCTCCATTGTCGATCTGTGACATGTAGGCTACGTGGGCGTTGTTGGGGACTAACATGGCTGTCAGCGCTACCCTTTTTTCGGACCGATGACAAGACTAC
Source organism: Neocatenulostroma microsporum (assembly GCA_022814695.1). NCBI lineage: Eukaryota > Fungi > Ascomycota > Dothideomycetes > Mycosphaerellales > Teratosphaeriaceae > Neocatenulostroma > Neocatenulostroma microsporum. The sequence goes on from JAKLLW010000326.1 coordinate 5,797, forward strand.
GCAGAAGACTCACGGTACAGATCTCGGCCGTTCCAGCAAGTCTGAAACTGGATCTGAGCGCGAAGGCCGTTCGCGCATTTGGTGGAATTTAAACCTGGTGTTTCCGGTGAAGGACTTGTGTCCAGACAAGCGAAGCTGACTCGATCAGCGACAGGACGGCCGTTACTGGGTGAGGTCATCGTGGCTAGATGGAAAATCTTGTGAGCGAAGCCTTGAAAACTGTAAGTGGCAGGATAACTCACTAGCGTCGTATGAGCGCGCGAACATGTCGCCAGAAAGCATCTGCAGTCCAGCAGGGAACGGTTCGTATGTCTGGTTGTTGCCGCGGCCAAGGTAGTAGACGACCATACCGTCATGCGGAACCTCGATTATTGAGCCACTCTTCGTCTGGTAGTACAGCTGAGGTGTCCAATATGCCGAGTGATCTGCCGCGATCTCGCATGAGGTGCAATCTGACGCTTGGAGCGACTCGTATGTGCTGTCGATGTTGATGTCTGGCCTACTGTCAGAATGACCGCAGCGATTGTCGAGTGAGATGTCACGTACTGGAGGCTCCGGCAAGAGAATGTGTATGGCCAGAGACATTGCCCGGACTGATGATCGGATCAATACGACCTGTCTGAACGGTGCCGCACACGACTAGATTTGCAGGTCAGTCTCGAGAAGTCTTTACGGAAGGCATTAGTCTGCTGGTCTGCTGGATCACCTACTTCGGAAGTATGCTTGAGCGGGTGAAAGGCACGCAGCCAGGGCGGCTAGGGATGGTAGAGGGCGAAGCATTGCAGCAAGGTCGGTTCCGGCTGTCTAGACGTCTGGTGCTCGTATAGGCCATCATGAAAAGTGCGGCTACCTGCGATCTTTAAGTATTGTCGCATGCCTTGCATGATGGTCAAAGCCAGACTCTCGCAAGTATTCCTGCGGACCAGCTACTTGCATGTCCGGGACGAGATAAGGCCCTGTTCACTAAAGCATGTGAGGCTGCATGCTCCGTCAAAGACGTTGATTCACCGAGCTTTGCTCCTGGCTAGATAAGTAAATTTTGGTTTCCAGCCTGTTTCCCAGCCAGTCGCTGATTTTGAAGTGGATCGTGGAGGGTATCAAGTTTCTCACACCGTGGTGCAACTAAGGAGATTCAAGCAGCGAGGGAGTGGCCAACGCGGTGGCTTCTCTAGCTTCTAACGAGGCCATGTTCATAATTGGAGCATCAGTCAGCGTGGATGGAGGTGTTTGGTTTCAACGCAATCAAAAGTTGCAACTACCACTACCGTCGCGAAGGGCTCCTACTAGATCTCCCAACATTGGTTGTGAAGTGACATGGCCCTAGGCCTGCAGCTCGTTTAGCTGCATGTTAGTCTACCAGCAAACCCTTCAGGATCTGGGGTGGGGTGCTTCATATTCTCCGCCCCAGACACCTAGACTTAGCTCTCACTCAGCTTCCAATCTCCCCTTACCCACAGCCTTGCAGAAGAACTCCAGGCGTTTCGACCACCACTTTCTGCATTCAAGAGTAGGGCAACCCGAGACCATCCTGTGTGCGGGTGAGGTCCTTCCGTCTTTGAGCACGTCTACGAGTCGCCACTCGAGCTGATCTGCGTTACCACCTTTGCCGACGGAGCAGATTATAGGAAACGAGACCATTCATCAGTGTACCAAAGACTCTGGAACGCGATGCGATTAAGTCCACCTTTGCAGGAAGGGGCGCGCTAGATCGTCCTTTAAGAGTCAAGATAGACGACGTGAAGTCGGTTCTCCCCACGCCGTAGCGTCTTAGCGTCTTTTAGTCTTAGCGTGTTACGGTGTTAGCGTCTTCAAGACCCACTCCTTATCTGATCAGATCTGATCAGATCTGATCTCGCTTCCTCAATCCTCATCTACAGGAGACCAACCGGGCGCAGGAGGGGCTCCTAACATGTTGTCTTGAGGTTCCCAGGTTCCTGGGCTTCTCAACAGGGGTAGGGATGAGCGGGAGGTGCCCATCTCACTTCTTACAGTAGTGGTTTTGGCCACCAATTGTTCCCAACCATCGACGTTCGGATGCCCACTTTCCTAGAACACAGAGTTTCCTGTCTTGGATAATAGCTGCAGTGACAGTTACACTTCATCCACGGCCATTCACTCGGTCCTGACCTCTGCGCAGAGTACCCGGCACTGGCCCCTTTCGACGATCGTGGAGCATCCCCCACGATGTCTAGCCCGGCAGTAGAACACAAAGATTTCATCGATGGGCTCACCAGTCCGTACTTGCTTCTTGTGGATATGGTCTATTTGCAACCAATGATTCTCAGCATTCGGACGCACAGGAAGATCACCAGCCAATGAGCACAAAGTACTGGCAAGACGCTGGCATTGATCCGGCCGCCATTCGGCTCATTGAGCACCTTCCGTTTCTCCACAGTGAGCTGCTGTCCAGGTGGGGTGAGGCACATATCGAAGTACCGCTTTCGCCCAAAAGCCGAGCAATCACTTACCTCTACTACCCAGACGAGCAGCCGGACCCATTCAATTGGAGATCCGTCCGGGACGTTGAAGCAGAGTTGCCACCTGACGAGGTGAAGATAGCCAGGGCCAGCGCAGATGGCGGTCATGATCTAGTCTACGACGTTTCACAAGGTCCGTTCATGGCAGGCAACATCGCGTGGATGTAGCTGACGACTGACAACAGCTCTTGAGGACTTATTCACTGGACTATGATGCTGAGGAAAAAGGCGTGAGCGCCTCTAAAGGCTTTCAACGCTGGCAAGCCAAGTTCCGAGAGCTTGAATGGCTACCTTGGTCCGATGATAACGGACCGGAGACAGATCAGCGACCGAATGCATGTGACGACGATTAAGCAAACCCGCAACGAGTCCGCTTCCAATACCAAATGCAGCACCAAGCATGGCAACAAGCCAGAATGCCAATGGCCGCCATGTCCGTAGAGGAGCTCATCAACAACCGTACTCTGCAAACAAGTTCGGAACGGGACAGGTTCTGGGCGATGCGCCGTGTATTGGGGTGTTGTCAGTGTCGAGCTAGCTTCTTCTAGAAAATGGAAAGCGTACTCCGGATCTGCAGGTCCATATTGGCGAAGTGGAGGATAAACATAGAGCTTATCTTTCAATAGTCGAAGAGTGAACGGAGACGCAGTAAAAAGCGGCGCCGCAAGATGTGCCACCTTTCACGCCTAGGCATTTCTGGAGTAGGCATTACTACCATGCGGGCAAAGTCAGGCCGCCCTTCCCACTCGTACCACATGATGATGTCGAAGCAAGTGCACCCAATCACTGGCCATCACCATCCTCACTCCCGCCCGTTCTCCTCTCCTCCCACTCCCAGACCGCTGTCAAAAAGACCTCATTCTTTATCATCTTCGCGCACTCCACAGCACTCATGCCCAATCCATCACCTAGCTCGTCCTTCGAACCTTTTAAGTTCGGATCAGACTTGTCCATGGTCAAGGCCGTCAAGTTGGTGGTATAGATCTTGACTTGACGGCTGCTGCCGCCGGTCAGATCTTGACGGTCTTGACTGCTGATTTAGCAGCCATTGGCCTTGCCTTGACGCCTTGAAGGTCTTGCGGGTATAGCCGCATGTTGTAAGCGGGTATAGCCGAAAGGTGTTGTTCGTATATTAAGCAACAAGGTTATCTATATTAGCGAACAGATCGTCGGTTGCAGTGGTGGTAGTGGTATCAGAACCTTCGGAGCTTGTTGAGGGCTCACTGCTAGTTAATCCGACGCGGCTAAACTATGAACTGCTGCCGTGGTAAGCAAGTAATACCTCGTCGGTGCTACGTTATCTCTATACCTTGTAAAGTGAATAATCTGCTGGCGAATCCAGCTCCGTAAGCACATCACTGCCTTGATAACGTTACTGCCAAGGTTGCGGCGCCTTGATGAGATGACTGCTCCAGTCTCACTGAAGATCCGTTCTGGCTCTTCGCTCATGGTCGGAGTGGCGAATACGTCCAATGCCATGGCAGCGAGCTGTGGCCAACGACCGCGGTTATCTATCTAGTACTTAATCGGTGAGTCGTTAGTGGTGATACCTTTACGCTCGTGCTTGGTACCCTTATCGAATACGTAGTTGTTGTAACTGCGATCGCGCTCGAACTTACGGAGCTGCTCGTCAATCGACGGTGGAGCCGTATTATCTTTATCGTCACTGACTGCGGCCATGGCTGTACCGAAGAAGTCGTTCGATAAGGTGTTGTGCGCGTTCTGCCGTGCCTGCCGCTTTTGAGGTGATACTAGAATTACCTCCGGCTCGTCGTTGCCGCTATCTACGACCTCCTTGTACTCGTAGTCTATCTTTATCTTGGCGAACGCCTTCTGTGCCTTTCGTATCCACTTAGTCTTCTGCAGCTTAGTCCACCTCTTGATAATGAACTTCCACTTCATAGCTGGATGGAGCACGATTGCGGCGACGTAGATAGGGCAATTGTCGGTGAGTGCGTAGTACTTGTTGAGCTTCTGCCAGCCAAGGTTGATGTTCGTCGATAGATGATGCTTAAAGCTTAGTTGCTTATCCGGTACGTCGACAACCTGCGACTTAATGGAGTTAAGCGTGCTGTTAAAGGTGAGGGTACGCTGCCGTGCATCTTCGATACCTCTAGCGCGTTTCGTCTGTGACTGTTGGAGGGTCTCTTGCGTCGGATACTGCTTACGGAGGTCTTTAAAGTGAGTAAGAAGAACCTCGAACGTTGGTAGCACGTGCTAGATTGCTCCAAACCGGCTACTAGCGTGGCCTTGCAGCAGCTTCGTTGCCTTTTTAATAGGCGCGAGGATCTCGTGATACTGCTTAATGGTATGCTAGTCGTCGTTAGTAAGCTCGTCGTGCTGGAGCACTGTAGGCTCCTTCTTCTTCTTACGTGCGCACTGGAGCCTCACCTTGGTTATTACATCTTTAATGGCTGGCCGGAGGTATAGAGCGCGCTCGGCGCTGTCGTTAAACGCGTTCTAGCGCACCTTTATATCCTTTACTAGCTAGTATACCTCCTTGAAGCCTTCCGGACGCGTCGGAGCAATAAGCTCGAGTTGTAAAGCCTCTAGCATCTCTTTCAGATTGCTAGAACGCAGTATCTACTAGACGATGTTGTGCAGCTTGCCAATAGGTCCCTTCTTGCGCCAAGCTAGTAACTTAAGCTCTTCTACGTTGACGTTGTCGAGCTCGTGCTCGAAAGCGTCAGAGTCCTTGCTAAACAACACTGCTTGAGCGACAAGGTTGAAGGCGTGGCCAGTGCAGTGGAGCCACTTCTTATCCGTCTCAAATCTAAACTCCTTTGCGAGAGCCTTAAGGCACGTGCGATTGCTGTCGGCGTTGTCGGTAATAAAGTAACCAAGCTTTAGCTAGATACCGTACTCGTAAATGATATTAGCAACAGTCTCTGTAAGGTGCTTACCCTTGTGCCTTCCTTTCTGGCGCGGTAGAGCGAGCAGCATGGTTTTTGCTTTGCCGTGACTGTCGATAAAGTGAGCGCAGCAGCCAAGCAGCGCGAGGCCGTTGTTTGAGGTCTATAGATCAAACGAGAGGCTGATCTTGGTAATGGAGCTCTGCAACTCTTTAGTAACTAAGCTAAGAGCTTTATTATAGAGCTGAGCGAGCGTACGGCTAGTTGTTTGATGGCTCGGTAGGTGGTCCTTATAGCGCGGCTAGAGGTATTCGAGCAACTCCTTGAACTTGGCACTCTCGATAAGATTGAAGCTGACGCCATTAGAAATAATGAAGTTATATAGCTTTGCCTTGAACGTGAGAGCATTAAACTGCACGGCGCGTTCGTTCTTAATCTCGGTCTTACGGTCGTGACCATTCGGCGTGTCGTCTGCTTTGCGCTTCTTTCCTGCTAGCGGCTCGTACGTGATCTTCTTGCTAGTGAGCCTGTCGTATCGATGGACATTCTCGAGATGAGAGAGAATACTATTGGTGGCGTTGGTAACGTTCCAGAGCGGCTCTTAAAGGCGTCTCGTCTTCTTACCGCGCCGGTGGCAGTCCTTACAAAGCACGTAGTATTTGTTCTCATCCTTCTTCCAGAGCCTCCAGACATGAGCCCACCACTATGTGCTCTTATTATGGTTATCTGTTGGCACTTGGTAGCCTTTGAGTCGCTTCTAATCGACACCTTCGTAGCAAGGTAGCGTGCAGGGGGGAGCTTCGACGGGCGCGTTGTTTACGCGTGAACGATTGTCCTTGGAACCTTGCCATAAGGACGGAAGTTGAAGTTCTAATGTAGCTGGAGCGCTGCTGAGGTCGCTAGTGGTATCTGCGATGGATTGTGGTGCCATTGTGATGGAATCCGTGGTGTTGTTACCCATGAATCTACAAAGTTCAGAATCGAGGAGTATGAAGATTGGTGCCTGAGGTTGATCCCCGCGGCCGGTGAGCATTCCGATTGGACCGGAGGCTACTCCGGCGGGGCTTAGGGATAGGGTTTGGGTTAGCAGAAGTTCACCATGGCTATGTGCCTTCTTAATCCGGTATATATATGTACCAGCCAGTCAGATCTTGAAGATCTTAAGGCATAAGGTACATCTTGCTCTTGCCTTGACTGCGCCAATGGCAATAGGATCTTGACGGCCTTGACTGCTAATTAAGCAGTCAAAACAACATCTTGAGTTAAGATCTTGCTCGAAGTCTTGACTGTGGACAAGTCTGGTTCGGATCCGCGCCGGAATCCATAAGAAACCAGATCAGCCCTTTAGCATTCTTGTCGCCGTAGTTGCTCTTGCACGCCACGTGGCATAATGGAGTCGTGCAACAGGAGCCTGCCCAGTGGCCCTTAGCATTCACGTCGAGCTGCAGAGTGCGAACTAAGTATCGGACCATAGCCATCTTTTTGTCGCGAACGAAGTTGTGGAGGTTCATGTCGACGCTCGTGTTGGCCGTTTTAGGGAAGTACTGCGCTGCTGCATCGCACGCCCGACACAACAACACGGGCGTTATTGTAGCACCGGCAGAGCGTAGGAGTTCGAGGGTTTTGATATTGCCGATTCGTGCCGCGCGCTCCAGCAACGCCATCTGCGATACAGACCCTACACCCTTCGGCGGCGTGTCGTCACCCTCATGCACGCTAGCGCCGTGTTCGAGACACCATTTCGTCATTTCATAATCACCCACCACGAACCCGAGTAAAGAGGGCTCGGTGGGATGTTGCCGGGTGTTGATATCCCAGCCATGCTGCAGCAGAATCTTCAAGACTTCGATCGAGGGGCCCGTGTCTTCTTCAGCATGGTAGAGGCTTCCTGGTTGGATGGTGTGGACGTCCGCGCCTTGCTCGTCCAGGATGTAGCAGAGGACTTTTGAGGGCGGCGACGGCGAGGCTGCGCTGTATGACTTCTGGAGGGTTTTGGCGAGAGTCGGGATGGGAGGCTTGGGCGATGACTTCGGACATGAGAGAGACGTCGTCGGCCTTGATGGCTTTGGGCGCGAGGCGCAGGGGTAGTATGACTGTTCGGGCCATGGGTGTGTTGTTACTGGTATGGTTGTGTTGTTACTACTCTGGTTGTGTTGTTACTAGTATGGTTGTGCTGTTACTGGTAGAGTGGCAGTGTGGGTGGTCTGACGGCGATTTTATATGAGAGTGCGAGGCATCGAGGCTGCTTTTGAGGTTTGTAGCGCAACTAGCGCATGACTGATGGGAGTCACAAAAGGTGTTCGGACGCGGGCAACCGGGGATGATGGGACTTTGCACTTCGGAAGCTGAGTTGAAGGGAGCAATGGCGGGCAATGCTTGATCGTAAAGTGGGGTGGGTGATGAGGCTGTGTAGTAGGTGACTGAGACTGTAGGCGAGGCTCTTGTCGCATCCTCAAAGTTTCGTAGAACGGACTTCTTGTTCGCAGCAGTATCTCCATCGATCGAAGCATCCACATCCTCATTTCTGCTGTTGCTAACGCTCTAACACCCGAGCATCACTGTCATAGAAGTGGCAAGTCCCGTTAGCAATCCCCTGCTAATCCAGCATATCTTGTACACAATCGAAACAGAACCTAAAGGGACACAGTCGGCTGGTCTAACGATGTATCGATTTATCGATTTATCGGATAGGCGGTGATGTGACCTATACACAAACCTGATCTGATCTGCTATACACCAAAGCGCCGTCGCTTGAACGCTTTCACCAAATGCCCAGAAACACCAATGCCTGACGCTATCGCTCCTCAAGAAGCAGTACCCTGATCCTTCCAACTCTTATGCAAACTCCCTATATTATTATGATGTCTGTCTTCTAGCTCTGACTCCGGAACGCCACCAGGCAAGTCCGCGGTTGAGAGGTGTTGTACGCCGGTGACTGCTCCCGCGACTGCTCCGTCCATCTGCGCGGGCGATCCGTCACTCTTGCTGCTCCCCGCGCCATGGTCGCTACGGTCAACATTCTGGAGATGTTCGTCTCCAGGCGGACCATGCTGCTTCACTCCCTCAATCTCCTCAGGGACGTCGCTATCGTTGCCTTTCTGGTCCTCCCGCACGCTACTGGCGCGACTCACAGCCGCACTAGCCGACGTAGCCTCTCTCAGCCCAAGTTTCTTCTCGAAATCCTGGCTCTGCTCATCGCTTTGCCAAGTATTCGCACTCTGCATCTGCTGCACCTCCTCCCCGACCTCCGGCTCATTAACAACAATACTACTCCTCCTCCCCAAATCTACGCTCTTCCACACCACAGCCATCTTATCAAACGCCCTCGTGCCCTTGCGTGAGCTGCCTTTGATACCATCCATAGCATCCCACTCAATTTCAAACACTCCCGACTCATCGGCTTTGCCCTTTTGTTCAGGCCCTTTCCCTTCGAAGAAAGTGTTGAACCAGACGTGAGCGACTGAGGTGACCATAGTAAAACCACCGTACTTGCTCTTATTGCGGCGTTCGAAGTCGATGTTGATATCGCTTGAAGGCAGTACCACGCGAGTGGAGGGTTTGAAGATGACGTCGCCGCCTGAGGTTAGGAGGTCGCTGTCTGTATGGTGAAGTTTCTCGGAAGAAGAGCTTGGCAAGTCGGAGGAGGGCTGGAGGGCAATGGGTTTGTCTTTTTGTTTCTTTCCGATAGCTTCGAGAGCTACGTCCGCGAAACCCATTTCCTTGCGGATAGAGCCTCGGACGATTTCACGCTCTTCCCTTTTGAATTGGTGGAAGGTTTTGATGACTTTGCCTTCTTCGACGTAGCCTTCAACGGCAATCTTAACGCCGTCTCGCAGGCCCCAGACATGTACCTCGACCACCTCCGCCGGCCGCTCCACGTACACTTTCCCGCCCTTCGTCCACCGATCCACGTACGTAATTGTCCGCCTCTGACTAGGGATACTGATGCCCGCCCCGAAACCAGGCCTCATCCTCCTCTCCGTGAACCTGTTCATAGCCTCTTCCGCCGTCCAGCCTTCCTCACTAATCAAATAACTACAAGCCACCGTCCCACTCCTCCCCTTCCCAGCTTTACAATGCACAACCCCCACCCTCTTCCCCTCCCCTTCTCCATCCTTCCCGCCTTCACCCTTCAACCAGTTTCTCATCCCCCCCAAAATCAACGGCACAAGCCCAAACGGCGGCGGATGATGGTCCGGCCACGGATAATGCCGTACCCGCCCATAGACCTCTTCATCGCTATACCCCGTCCCCTCGGCTCGGAATTCCCAGATACACCAATCCTCGCCGTGCTTAGCATCGAGGAATTTGACGAGGTCCTTGAGCGGGTTGCGGTAGGCGACTTGCGGGTAGGAGCCGCTGGGGCCCGAGGTGGCGATGATGTTGTCGGTGACGTAGCAGAGGTCCAGGTCGGCTTCGGCGTGCCGGACGCGGGGGGAGGCGACGATTTGGCGGAGGAGGGAGGCCATGGTTGGTGTGGGTGTTGGAGGTGAGCACCGCCTACGGAAGGTCGATTATATTGCGCCTGTTGTATTCCTGCTTTGCCGGCTCATTCCATCGCCCACTCAATTCTATGCAATTCGGCGCACTACGTGTTAGGAACATTGGTACAAATGTATACAGATCGCAATGGTCATGGGGAAAGTACCATGGGCTGGCGATGACGATGTCTTGGCATGCGACAGTATCGGATGCCTTTCTTGGAACACGCGACGCGTTCTTGCTCTGTACATCAACATTACCAACGACTTTTGGACTGTATCCATGTGACTGAAGTGTCAAAAGCGGTACAATCACCGAATTACGTTGACACAGAGCTAAGGGTACCATGGGAATAACGATTTGGGGACTGTACAAGTGGAGCAGGAAGGGGCCTGCTCAAACGGTCTTGCGAAGAACACCAACTACAGACCAACGAAATGCAATAATCCTTTGCATGGACCATCACCAGGCTCGCGAAAGGCAGCATGATTGACCCGCGAATGGCGGATGCGCTCAAGAACGCCGTCACAACGGAGATGATAAGGTCGTTCTGACTTGCAAAGGCCATCCTGGACATTTCTGCGAAATACGGGTCCTGATGTCCAGCATTATTACAGCAGTCATGTTCCCACGAGACTATTACGATGATGTGACGGTGAACAAACTGGACGTCGCAATCAGCATAATTCGTACCCAGGATATGTACACTCCCTTCCCTCTCCCTCTCCCTCTCCCTCTCCCTCTCCCTCTCCCTCTCCCTCGGCTCTCATTCATCATCACCCACCCTCTGCTCAACCCCAACATCAGTATGCTCCCCAACAGTAGTCCCCTTCGCCTCACTCTCCTTCTTCCACTCCTCGATCGCCTTCCCCGCCCGCCTAAACCCTTCAATCCCCGCCGGCATCCCGCAATAACACGCCGCCTGCAAAATGACTTCCCTGATCTCCTCCTCTGTGGCACCATTGTTCATGGCACCTTTGACGTGTGTAGCGAGTTCTTCGCCGCGGTTCAAGGCGCAGAGCATGGAGATGTTGAGGAAGCTTCGGATCTTGAGAGGGAGGCCGGGGCGGGTCCAGATGGAGCCCCAGCAGGCTTCTGAGACGTACTGGGAGGGGTGTCAGTGGGTGCAACTGGGTTGAGTAGGGCTGGTGAGGGTGAGAGCTAACCTCCTGCATAGACCTTGCGAAAGGATTGTCTGCGTTCTTCAACGAGCGCTCGACATACTCTTTCCCAGCGACTTGCATCCGCATCTTGATGCCCTCGGCGTACAGCACCTCGTGGGCTTGCTTGATCTCATCTTCGGAGTAGTTGGCGACCATCTTGGCTAGCTCTTCTCAAGAACGACTGGGCGATTGAGGATGATTGTCGAGGTACAGAAGGAATTGATACACTTACGCTTCTCAGCAAAGCTACAATCAAAAGCAGACGATGCTCTTCAGATCTACAACAACACAATGCCTAGGCATGGCCGAGGTCGGGAGCCTCACAGACATTTGAGCTGAGTAGCTTACCATCGTCACGCAGCAGAGCTACCGGATGTTTGCGGGGTGAGCTTCAGCTTCAGAGTTCACACTGACTCGACGAGAGTTGATGACCCCATTCCCAATGTGGGGATAGCGAACTCCCCTCGCTCCTCCAGAGAGCAATTGCCGGATATGAGGGGTTACCTGCAGAGCGCTACCATCGCTGAAGCAGCATGCGAGAGGTCGTACTACTGCCCGACGGCACCACAGTCTATCGAAATAAACGTCCTACATCCTTACCGGAACCCCTCTATACCGAGCGCAGGAGGCCTCGTACAGGACGTCGTCGATCGAGGTTCTCAAGATGGCTTCGCAACGTTCTTCGGTCTTACCGCCGCCGGCGCGAGAGCAGAAATATGTCACCGTCTCGCCGATGGCAGGAGGCTTCATCACCCTCGCTGACCACTTTTTCGTCCATCCAGCAGTTGAGGGTGCAAAACGGACTGTCCCATCTCTCACCTTCTTGGTAACTCACCCGGGGTCGTCGATCTATGGCGCTGATGCGTCGAGGCCGTTTCATCTGATGTTCGATCTTGGACTACGGAGAGCGAAGGAAAGGTACCCGGAGGTCTTGCAAAAGCACATTGACGGACGAACACCTCACGACCTCGCGCCAGGTGTGGCGGCTCAGCTGAAAGCCGGTGGATTGGACCCTAGTGAGATCAACCTAGTGATGCTGTCACATGTACACTACGATCACCACGGCGACCCAGAAGACTTCCCAAACAGCAAATTCGCCGTCGGCCACGGAGCAATGCACGTCCTCGAACACGGCTTAGGCGGTATCGCCTCCCACCAGCACTTCGTCCCAGGCACCCTACCCGAAGACCGCTCCTCCGATCTCCCAGACCCAGCAGGCGACAAATGGGCACCCCTCGGGCCTTTTCCAGCTGCCCTTGACCTCTTCGGAGACGGATCGTGCTACGTGATCGATACCCCAGGCCATCTGCCCGGCCACATCAATCTTCTGTGTCGGGCAAAGGAGAGGTGGTTGATGCTTTGTGGTGATGCTTTTCATGATCGGCGGTTGTTGACAGGAGAGAAGGAGATCGGGACGTGGGAGGGTCCGCATGGGAGGCTGTGCATTCATCTTGATAAAGAGGAGGCTGCGGAGTCTATTCGGCGGCTAAGGGAGTTTCAGAGGGATGCGGGGGGAGAGGTGGAGTTGATTGCTGCGCATGAGGAGGTTTGGTGGGAGGAGAATAAGCATAGGGCTTTTCCTGGGACGTTGTGATGTCTTATCTCTGATCTGTGGTACGCCTTGTGTCAAAGGATGGATCTGCAAAAGCTGCTTTCTTGAGTCACCGAATATGCTGGGAGGTGTTCTATTTGCTATGCTCTGAAGCCCTGGGACGCCGCGAGACAAGGTTCGCTTCGATGAAAGGCAGCAGATGTTTGCTCGGGGTGGAAATGAAGGACCATATAGAGCGCGATGGCATCGTACGTTTGGGCTGCGTGACTCACTGTCTGCAGATCACCAGCGTCGATGGCAAAAGCCAAGCGAAACAGCATTGTGATCCCTGCTATCCAGGACGCAGACGTCAGTAAAGCCGTTCTCGCAGTTCTCACGAAGATGCGCGAACAAGACGCAACGGAGCTGGAAGAGGTCTTACATCAACTACGGGATGCTGGAAATGCGCTGGGTAAGATCATCCCACTCATCAGCACCGAAAGCAGAGGCAGTCGACAGAACAAAGCTCTGCTGGCAGCGCGCAGGACTCTGCACAGTGAAATACTGTCGTGCACGACCGTCCTGGATACTATAGCCACCATTGGCGAGCGTCTAAGAGGCACGAGCATCGAGGCCAACGACAGCGACAGTGTCAGCGTCAGTCAAGACGTAAGAGAAGAGGTAGAAAGCCAAAAGGTTGAGGACGAAGATGGAGGAAGCCTAAAGGTCGGAGCCGAGGATGCAGAACAGTCGGTTGACGCCCACGCAGCCGGCGATATCCAACAGCGTCGACGTGGTCGCAGCCGAAAAGTCATTGAAGGCAACAGCAGTGGCAAAGATGCTAAGGGCAAGACCGAAGTGAGTGGCAGGGACAATGCTGCAATGCCTCCACCGGCCCAAAACCCACAAGCAACACTGCTGAAGAGAGCCATCCCTGCTCGTCGTGCGAAAGTACAACTTTGGGGGAAGAGGGTCGACGGGCTGTTAGAGCTTGAGTCGCTTGGTTCACAGAAGAAGACCCGGTCGAAAGGATCGATGAGGTCGACGAGGAGCTGGCTTTGTGATTGGATTGTGTAGCCACGTCGTAACAATTCATAGACTCAATCTGTACTCAGAACGTCCTCTCGTCTATCGCCAACAGAGTCACTTGATCAATATGCGCAGATATGTGTAGCAATCGACTGAAAGACCCTCAGTAGTAATGTCCGGTCGGAAGTTTCTGAAGATTATCCGAGGTGCCTTTACGTCACTGACAACACACTGAGTGGAGCAGTACCTCTTTTCCATACCAAATGCCTTCCGAGCCCATTCTCGACGTTAAACTAGAATACGACAATTGAAATAACATACCGCCTTTCGTAAGACACACCAGAAGCCACTCAGAAGTCTGCCAATATGCCAAAAGGAAGCTGCCCATGTGGAGAGTTCCAGCATGAGTACAGCGGCGAGCCTGTAGCGACGGTGAGTGACTCATCGCCGCAGTGCTGAGAAAGTAGGCTGACCGACCAGGCTGTCTGCCATTGCGCACCATGCCAGAAGGTTGCGGGCCAGACCGGCAGCGTTAACACCCTGATTAAGTCGGACCAGGTCAGTCGTCCTTGTTCGTTCTCTGTATAATGGACTGCCCAGTTGACACCGTTTATCAGTACAGTAAGACTGCTGGCAAAGTCCTGAACTGGACGCGAAAGGGTGATTCCGGTAAGAACGTCAACTACATGAATTGTGCTACTTGTGGCTGCACCATGAGCGCCGAAGCAGACGCAATGCCAGGCTTGGTTATCTTCAAGACGGGTACTCTGGACGACAAGGAGGTCGTGGAAAGCTGCAAGCCTGCGCAGGAAATCTACAACAAGAATCGTCCGAGTTGGTGTGAAGCCTTGAGCTATGCTGCTCAGAAGGAAGTAGCGTAGTCTTCTTTGCAGGAGGCAATGCCAGCAAACGGCAAGACCGCATTTGTGACAATGACCAGAGCAGAAGACCAATTCAAAACGGAAGCTGGATTGCAGTAGTGTCTTAGCCATCAAGGTATATAACAAATGAGCAAGTGATCATCATATCAACTTTCCTGAATGGACCAACGTAAGACCGACGAGGCACTACAGTGCCACTACTGCAGGTTCCCATCGCATACTTAGATCACTGCATATGCATATGCATGACGACCGTTTTCGTAGAACTTCTCACTTTCCAACACTACCTCTCTGAACCCTCCTTTCACAAAGATACACCCCGACGATGCATACCTTGACAATACTTCTTCTCTTATGCTTTGCGGTGTTTCATGTAGCTCTCGCGTCCGACAGCAACTACTTTCGGGCCACCGCACTTGTCACCAACGCCCAGAACCACACCGAGATCCAATGCTGGCAGTTTGATAGCCCTCTGATGGTCTCTAGCGGTGCTGGTACATCTGGAGCAGCCACATTCGCCTTCTCGAACACGACCGAGACGATCTACACCGTGATCCCGCCTCGCTTCAATGGCGGAACGCATAATGCTCCTGCACCTCAGTGCGTTCTCTTTTCCGAGCGTACCTCGACTGTCCTTGGCAAGATTAACTGACTATTGCCGTAGATTGGTAGCCTTCTTCTCTGGCCTAGCACACATCACACTGCCTGTGCCTGTTCACGACAACAGCAGCCTTGACGAAGCGTGGATCCCAGGCGGCTTAGATGGTCTGATTGTTGCTGTGGACACCACTGGTACTGGCCACGTCACCACCTATCCCTTAGACCAGCCGACTGTGGCTCTCCAGATTACGTTCAATTGCGTGGAAGATATGCCGGGGTATCAGGTGATCGCCAGCGGGTCTTGCCACTTCAGTAATGGCGATGCTCAGGTAGTAAAGCAATGACAGCAGCAGCTGGCATGAGGGTGTGGGTGCTTCGATGGAAATGCATCGAATGCTGCGTCGATTGTACAACTAGCGGTTGACATGTATTGATAGGTGATGGGCAGCGCTTGGATATTGAACTCTGGTCCTCGTGAAGCACGGTCCCTCCTGTAGCAGCACCCTGGCATCTCATCGGCGTATCTGGGCCCAAGGTCAATTGCCGATTATGCAGTGCCTACGGCCATGGTTATGGATTGTAGCTAGTCCTTCGCCTGCGTATCGCCTTTAGCTTCGCGAGCGTCGATGCGATCCATAATCTGGCTCTCGAGTGCGGCAGCCTTCTCGATGTCGCCGGCGTGGAGATAAGTCGAATGGAGTATCAAGAGGAGCGAGGTGTGCTTCTGGTCAAGATTCTCGCCGTGCATGACTTTCCGTTGAATCGTCTCGGCGTCGTGCTCACTTCTCTTGTGGTTGATATTGGATATAACAGCACCGAAGGCGCCGAGGGTCGTGATGCCGAAGATCACTTGAGCGGTATTTATGGTCGTGCGTGATATCATTGTCTCTGTGATGAAAGTTGCGTCGTGTGTGTAGCTATCCAGTTCCATAGGGGAAAGAGCAGCTCCCGATCCCTGAATATAAAGGTGGCCAGTATAGAGTTTCTCCGCGTCACAGTTCAGATTCCTTCTGGGGGCAGTTCGACTGGCTCACGCCAAATTAGTCTCTAAACAAATGGCATAGCCGGGTACACTTTGACATCTGACCCGCGGAGTGATGCAGAGTAGTCATAATGGTCGCTGTCAATGATGACACTGCAGCTGGCGTCACAGCGGCGGCCAAAACGCTTCAAGCTGGACTGCAATCGGGGATGTCAAAGAGGACAAGGCTTGACTTCGCAAGAAACGCAGCAGCCCTGGAGCACTGAGTGAGATGCCGTGTAATTCAGACGCTGTGCTATGCCCGCTACGCTATGCAAACCTGGTTATCAGCTCTCATCAACCGGCGCAAACTTACTCATCCTCCTCAACCTCAACCCGTACTTCATAAACAGCAGCGGTACTGGCAAAGCCAGCGCCGCAACCCCTCCAAGCACACTACACGCAGGCCCAACACCCATATTATAGAACATCGGTCTCGCCGCAAGCGGAAGTGCGAAAGCAAAGATACTCCGCAAGAAAGTATTCGCGGAGACCGCTGAAGCCGCGTACAGCATATACGTATCCACCAAGAAGTTGATACACTGTTGGAAGATCACATTGAATCCCGCGCCGATGAAGGCTGTGGCAACAGTCGGTACAGCCCAGTGGATACTAGTATTCCCGCCCGTCCAGCCGAACCAAAACAGGCCAATGACGAAGAGGGCGCCGCCGACTAGCATAGGAGGCAGACGAGCTTCGGGGACCGCTTTGCCTTTGTTTGCGGCTACGATGCGGGCGTAGCGCGGCTGATTCGCCAAATTGATGCCGACGGCGAGGAGAACGCCGACGAAGAGGCCGAGGAAGGGGAGGGTGCTGACTACGGCACCGAAACCTCTGATGTCCCCGTAGACGATGGGGAAGACTTCTAGGGTAAGGTATAGCAGGCCGTAGACGAAGGAGGCGTAGATTGCTATGCAAGTGACCATTGGCTCGGTGGTCAACATGCGGAGGGGTCGGGAGACGTGTTTGGTGATGATGTTGTTTAGGGTTATTTTGGATTCCCCGTGTGGATGCCAGTACCGATTGTCTCCTGTTTCCTTCCGTAGGCGCTGAGCCTTGCGCTTCAGCAGGACAGGCCCATACAGCTCCGGCATAAGGAAGAAAGCCATGACCGTCACCATAAACACCCAAATAGCCTCGATATACTCCGTCCATCTCCAACCCAGATTCGGGTTAGTCGTAAGCGCCGAGCCAATAACGGGTCCAATCGTCGGTCCCCCAACTACACAAACCGCATAGAAAGTGACCGCTATTCCCCTAGGCTTAGGCGCATACATATCCCCCAACGCCGCACTCACATTCGAGACTGGCGCCGATCCAAACACCCCTCCGAAGAACCTCGTCATGAAGATCGAAGCAGCATTCTTACTGACCGCCGTCCCAATACTGAACAACGCCAACCCAATCAATGCCGGCAGCATACTGACTTTTCTGCCATAAACCTCTGAGATAGGCGCCCAGAGCAAGGGTCCGAAAGCGAAGCCCAGCACATACAGCGATACCGCGAATACAGTGATCTCCTGGCTTACGCCGACGTACTCTGCTATGCGGGTCTCTGCAGGACTGATGACTGATGAGCCGAGAGAGGCGCTGAGGGCGAGCATGCCTAGTTGGAAGGTTATGAAACCTTTGTAGGCTGTGGACCAGTTCATGGGGTTGAGTTTGTCGTTTTCGTCCCATTTGACGAGGAAGGCTTGTTTTTCGTCTTTGGCGTCGGCATCGTGGTCGCCGGGTGGACTTTCGGCGTGCTTTTCTGTGTCGGCGGCATCGCTATTTTGATTCGGTTGCTCCTCAGTGGCGGACGTGTGCGGTGAAGACGCGACGTTCGACAACGAAGAGTTGGAGTGGCCAAGCTGACCTTCTTTCTCGAGATCGTCAAGCTTCTCCTTCGAAGCTTGGCTCGATGCAGGGCGGGAATCCTCCATCGTCGCCGTGAAACGCTCGATGTATGAACACAAACACAGGTCTTGGCTCTTTCTTCATATACTTTGCGTGAGTCTCTGCGGTATCTTCGAAACTTCCAGTGACTATGCACACAGCATGCTTACGTCTGAGAGGCAAGAACATATTGTTTTCAACGGCTATACGGCATCAGAGGTGACGATGTTTTGCAGAGCGTGCCGAATGCCGTGCTTCCGCGAACCGGCAACAACCTACATATCTCGGCCGAGCCCGGCTTTTCGGGACCGTACGATCCTACTTACGCGAAAGCGATACCATGCTTACAATGCGGTGTAAGCATATACACAGGCTCGCCTCTACCATGGAGTAACAAGACCACCATACCCTGCGTAAATGCCGAGGGTCGGGACCGAGATATCCCATAAGCATCCCAATGGATGCCGCAACACGTAACATGGCAAGGCTGTAGTAAAAAGGGCAGGTTGCCTGCTGTCGTAGATTCTGACTGGGGTTGAACTTCAGAGCCTCTGGCCTGCTTGACCGATCTATCGTCTAACCTCTTGAGCAATCCAGAACGCCTACGCTATGCCGCCAACCGCATTGAACGAATACTAAAACAACACAAAGACTCCCATCACTATTGCACACCAGCCAACCGTTTCTGCCGTTTCTCAACGTCCTTCATTTCATCTAGTATCTCCTCATTGAACTGTTTCCACCCATCCAGATAAACATGATGTCCGGCTTTCTTAATGACACCGACCCTCACGCTACCATTCTCCCTCTTTTCCTCCTCTTCGCTGGCGTTGGCGAGAGCCTTCTGTTTTTCAGCGTTCAAGAGGCGTGCGGCGTCGCGGCCGCCATTGACGTCCATCCAATCCGTTTCGCCATACAACAGTACGACGGGTATGCCTGTTTCGCGGAGCTTGGCGGCTGGTGACTCGGATGACGAGGCGGAATGGTCCGGCTCAAGCTTGGAGTGAGGTTCCATGTATTGGCGGCCTACACCTTGTATCCTTCGAATGAGAGGCGAGCGGGCAAAGGCACCGGGGGCGAGGATGTACGCGAGCGCATACTCGCCTGACCCTCGTTGCCGGAAAAGGGAGTAAGAATAGTCGTGTAGTGCTTGCGACTCCTCAGGTGGCATTTGACTGAAGCGTCTGGAGGTCCAGCCAGACACTAATCGCGGTCCCAATGGTCCTGAGAGCCTGACGAGAGAGAAGGGAGATATATTGGCGTCCCACAGGGTCGTCAGCCACTTTGAGTACGGTCTTCGCGGTGGCTTGCCATCCTCGCCTGCTCCTTTCTTGCCAGAAACGGCTTCGCTCTGCGACTGCGCGAACTCGGCTGCCATGGTGCTGTCTCCCGGCTCGGGCATGGCCTCATTGACCGCGTAGGGGTCTTCCGGTATACCGACCGGACTCGCCAGTATGAGCTTATTGAGGTGGCCGGGGTACTTGAGCGCGTAGCACACGGCCATGTATCCTCCTAAACTGTGCCCGAGTAGTGTCATCTTATCTATTCCTTTCTTTATTCTCCATTCTTCTAGTGCATCTATGAACCAATTCTCTGCTTCTCTGACCTTGGCTTCTTTGTCTTTTGCGTGTATTCTGAACGGTGGCCTACTACTTCGTCCCATGCCTAACATGTCCAGAGCGTAAAGTTTCCAATGCGGTTGTCGGGAGAGGTGCTCAAAGTTCTTGTAGAAGAATCCCAGACCAGCACCGTAGCCGTGAAGCATTACTAGGCTATTCTCTGTCTCCTCACCTAATCGCTCGACAGAGAACTCGTTCAGGAAACGGTTCTTGCCTGCCAGCTGTACCAGTTTGGAGTGCCACATTCGCGGGCCATAGGGGTCTGTATTCGAATCCGTCTGCACCGGCTGCGCATCCTTGTCTGCTGACTTATCCACGCTCATACTGCTGTTGCTCTTGCTTCCTGGTGGTGGTGCTGCATTGCCTGTATGCGTATGTGTGGGCGGTTGCCGTAGGTATGGTACGAAAGACAGCACCTTATTCTCTGTGACCGCAGGCGTAAGACCGGCCCACCATTGCGACAGCCCTTCCTTGTAGCTCAAAGGGAAGTATCCAGCCTTTTGGGGTTGTTGATTCGCTTGATCCTCCATTGACCGATTGCGCGCAAGCATAGGCTTCTGACCGCCACCCTCGCGCCTCATCGCATCGTCGTCGCTCGATTGTGTGGAAGCCATCGTGGAGTAAAGCTGAGTGGTCGCTTGTATCTTTCCAGTAGCAGCTGGTAGCACCGGTGCTGCGCAAGTCGCAATGTCAGAAGGTCTAAGTTGGTAAACCCCAGCAAGCAAAACACTCGATCGAACGGTGGCAGGGAGGGCAAGCAATGATGGTCCAACGTGCGCGACCACTCGCATATCAATCCCTTATAACATATACATGGCATGTACTTGAGTAGGTCAGGAGAGCGGGTGGCGGGCGAGATGGTTGTCCCGTGCCGATGAGGTTGTCCAGGCTGCCGTATTGAAACTTGCACCAAGTACAGCGAATGATGACGGAGGTGAGGCGAAGGAGCAAGGCACGCATGGACGGAGTTTGGTGGGGGCTGGTCTCCGGGCCGTCGCCTGCCACCAAAGATCACGCTGCAAGGCCCGCAACTACAGCATTGCGCCGGATACGACAGTCTACTTATTGCACATGAGTGAGCATGGAGAATGCGTACGGCGGAACTACTAGATAAGGTGAACGAGCACAAAGTCTTCCGACGACCGCCTTGGACCTGCCAAAGATGGAATACGATCGAGAGAGTGACAGACGACAACCTTCTAGCATACTCGACAGCCTATTCGCCAATCCTGCGATACATGCAACGAAGGATGTACCTTGGCCTTGACAAGCTTTTGCTCATACCAGATCGTTGGCTACCTCGTTGATAGACCTTTGGCTCGTGCAGTCACAACCTTTGTAGCCACCAGGAAACATAGTCCGACTGTCCCTAGACATTGTCGCCCTTACTGACTGTCAAGCAAGCTTAATGATCTTTTCAACCGGCTCCAGTTCATCCCAGCCTGGATCCACCAGCTCGAAGCGACCGATGCGGTGGAAGCGGGTATCATCAACAGCAGCATGCGTAAGCATGAGACCGCAAGTGGTGCTTCCTTCGTGGCCAGATTCTCGTAAGATTGCGATAACGTGAATGACTTCTGGGACTGGCTGAACGTCATCGTCGAATCTTATGTCGTTCTTACCGTAGTCGATGTCATTGTTTTCGGGGCCTACAACGCTTGTGGCGTAATGCGAGGTACATCGCACGAGACTAAACCGCGGCGCATCGTACTCGTCAGGTTCAGCATGCCTGAACCACTTCGCTTGTGCTACACGGCCTTCTAGACGAAGCACCGTATCTTTCTGAGCTCCTAAGGCCACACTCTCGACATTAACGTGTTGGACAGCCGTTGCGTCTTGGTCCGGCACGGTAGCTACAAGCCTGGCCAAGCAATCTCCGCCGACTTCGCGAATTAACCCTGCAGGATCAAGCATGCCGTCTACCGATGCCCAGGACCAGGTTGGTGCTACCGACTGTTCGCAAGGAATTCGACGCGATGAGCCATACCTGTTCGTTTCCCATAGCAGATCAAAGGGTAGCATACTCCGCCAGTGGCCCAAGAGATACTGATCGCCGAACATACTTTGCCAGAGGACACTAATGCCTGCCAATGCGTTGAACTTGTCTTCTTGGAAGGTGAGACTTCGCTTGCAGAACTCCTGCACCACACTGGCCCATACTTTCCGCTCTTGCTGGTAGTATGGGATTTCCGCTGTTGCAGCTGACGGACTACGTTGGAGACCTTGAAAGATCGACCTCAGCTGCGGGTAGTGTGCTGGGTTTGAAGCGTCGAAGCCCAATGGCCGTGCCTCTGAGGCCTCTAGCTCTCGACATTCCCAATAGACTTGTGACCTGCAGAAATGGACAGACCTCGGCGCTAGGATACTCTCCTGAAGCACCCATCCACGGGTTTCCAAGACGCTATTATAGCGCGCCCTAATGATGTCGTTCCTTGAAGGGCGAATGAGATGTCTTGCCTCGCGCGAACTATCGGCGTCAAGGCGCACGCGGAAAGTTTGTACCGCGCTTCGATCTCGATCGAAGAAACATCCTTCGTGTTCGTCCGTCGCGTCAGCAGCTGCGATGTTACAAGCTGAGTTGCGGTAGACTTTGTCCATCTGTGAGATTTGTAGAGTAAGGTCGTTCGGGTCGTCCTGTAGAATGCACAGCGTATCAACCCACAGGTAGTTGTAGCCGACATAACTAGCAAACTCAATGGCATCTTGGATGGATGCCTTGAGGCTCTCAAAACTTACACGGTGGCGAAGCTCATCCTCGTTGGCCTTTTGGAGGCGTGTCTCCTTGCCTGCAATCCATCGATGACTCAGTGTCAAGTACTTTACGTTGAAGTCGTAGTCCCGCTTCGCTTCGTGTATGGCAAGGGTATCTTGGAAAGCGTTCGATGAAGACCAGTGAAGAAGGCGAGACGGCCTCCACTGTCCTACTCGCATGGACTGACAGTGTGCGTGTGACGTCTGACAGGATTCCAACCAAGCTTTGGCCAGGTCAAGGGTCACTCGCGATCCCGTATCGTCTTCAGGCTCGAAGGCAGACGCACTCATTTCAAGGTCAAAAGTACGTCTGAATATGACCTCCTCATAGTCGCCATCTAACTCCGCTTGTATGGTGAAGAACATGCGGTTTTGCCTGGTCTTATCTAGCCACGTAGGCTCCGAGCGACCGCTATACCAGCCTTTGCGATCATTCTTCTTCCCCAGTAGCGGGCCAGTCCATTTCGTGGCTATGCGGTTGGAGCCTAGCAGACCCTGATCAACAGCTTCGCTGACTCTCGCGTCTTGATCGCATTTTGCTTCCAAGGCCTGGTATACCCATCGGCATATGGGACATCCTTGCTGGATTGCACGTTGAAGGCCTGCCAGGCTCGGCTGATGGACACCGTGCGAACTATCATAGCCGTCCCATTTCCGAAAGTCCACAAAGATTGCCTGACAGGCAGAACACAGCTCTGCATTTTCTGGCATAGTGCGCGAGCCACTCGGTGGCAAGAAGACGACGGCTGCTAAAGGTGGCCTGGTACCGCCGCGTGTGAGCTGTGAGTGCCCCGCGCAAGTCCAGTGACTAGAGGTATCTTTGGCAAGCTGTGACGACCGTTCTAGTTATCATGTCCGTTGGCATAATCTGCTTTGCGCAGTCTCGTGTTGTGGTGATCTTTCTAGGAGCTTTCTGGTTTTCAAATGAGCGCCGATCACGACAGCAGGGGCGGAAGTCTGGGAAGGCATGTTTGCTCAAGGCGTTGGACTGGGGTTACGGGTGCCGCCAGCGCAATGATCGTAAGTTCGCATCTCATCAGAAGGCAGGCCAGGGAGAGTTGTAAGCAAATTAGGTCTAAGTTCTCGATGCGTCGGTCTCATGGCTGCTTGCTCAATCATGCAGTAATCAACGTAGGCACCGCCCACAGACAGGAGAAGAGGCGGTTGCGGCAGATGGTACCTTATGATCTGGTGTTGGGGCAGGTCGTTTGAATGGAGAACAGCGGCCGGAGTTTGCCCGTGAGCCGAGCGACCCGCCGGGCTAGAAGGTACGCTCCAGAAACACAATGTGCATTGCGCCGGAAACGACTGAAGCTGCTTGTCTCACGGCTGAAGCTCATACCGAGCAAACCAAAGCACTATGAGCTGAGGTGAATGACTAGAGAGCCGTCCGAAGGCCGCAATCCTCCTGTCAACGTCTTGTCCACGACCGCGACCATGTCAGACAGCAAGCTCGACCAGATCGTCAAGGGCGCCGTGAGTAATACACCCCGATACCTACAGTGACTATATCCTGACAGCAAAGCATAGCCACCACCGAACGTCTCCCCAACCCAAGTAGCCGAGTCCGCCAGACCCAAATCCTCCACCGCCCCAGCCAACTCCTCCATAACCGCCCCGCACCTCCCAAACACCACCACCAGCAACACCACCGATAAAGCCCTCGACAACCTCCCCTCCTCCCCACCCCAAATCTACCTCAACCTCCTCATCCTCGAGTCCTCCATCCGCCTCCAATACCTTTCCCTCCGCGCCCGTCTACGCCTACACCTTCTCCTCCTCGCCCTACTCTCACTATGGATAGCTACGTTCACGTATCTACTGTTCTTCCGCCCACGCGAAGACGGCAGCGGAGTAGGCGGGTCAGTCTACTGGGTCATCGAAACCACCGAGAAACTAGGCTGGTGCGGCGGCGTAGTCACTCTGGGCTTATTCTGGGGCACAGGCATGTATGAGCGGGGTGTACGGTGGCCGAGGAAGTTCGTCGGTACTACAAACCGAGGATTGAGAGGCTTCAACATGAAGGTCGTGGTAGTCAAGGGCTCTTTCTTATCGGAGTTGACGAGCTGGTTTGGGGTGCTTGACCCGGGTGGGGTATTCAAGGAGCAGAGGGTGAATTTTCAGATTGTGCCTAGGGATATTGAGGCTGGTGTGAGGGACGGGGGTGCGAAGGAGCATTGGAATGCTCATGCGAGTAGACATGGGTTGATTGAGGAGGATATTGCTCCGAGTGGGGATGTGCTGAAGCTGTTACTGCTTCCTAAACCTTTTAGCCCGGACTTCAGGGAGGGATGGGAGAATTTCAGGACGGATTACTGGGAGAAAGAGAATACTCGCCGCGCTGACTTACGGAGACTTGTCAGGCTTCGACAACGAGAGGTTGCGAGACGGGAAGGCGGGTGGCTGTGGTGGACGGGCTGGAGGGGGTGGAAGAACATCCGCGTCTTCTCCAGCAAGAGCAGACGACAATTGGATCTAGAAAAGCTGGCTTTGAAGGAGAAGCCTTCAATAGACAGACTGAAGGAGAAACAACGCTCCCTTCAACGCCGACCGTTGGAGAAAGACGGTCTACTCCGCTCGGAGTCTGTATCGCATTCTCGATCTTCGTCGCGAAGTAGCACACCAGCAGGCGAAGCAGGCGAAGGAAGAAGGAGCAGGAGAGGCAGCTCAACGAACACGCGACGACCTAGGAAGATGGGAGGTTTGCAGACTTCGCAAGGTGCTAGCAGGCTATCAGCTACTGAGTCCGTCTTAGACAGCGATACGCCGAAAAGGATGAGTATGGTTAGCAATAACTCATCAGATGGTAGTGAGGATGTGGTGAAGAGGGAGAGTAGTCCGTTGAGAATTAAGCAGGAGAGCGCTGAGGCATAGTACGAACCGGCACGGTCTCATAACAGACTCGCATGATGATCGATATGACTATTCACAAAGGTGTTCATTTCTTTGACCGGCTACGGCCTTTCATGAGGCCGTCAACTTTCAAGCCTCGTTACGATCTGCTCTCTTCATCGTTCCAGGACGTCCGTATCGCGAGCAGGATCTAAGTCTACGAAGCTCACTAGATAGCTGTGCCATCTCCCTGGATGTACCAGAGCTTTCATTCATGGTGCGCGGTGGCGTGGACTTCTTTCCAGCTGATGGTCCCGTGGATACTGGCAAGTGAGGTCCTGAGTACTACCTGTTTCTTTGAACAGATGACCTCTCAGCTTAGTGGTCGGATGCTCCATCGTAGTGGTGGATCATGGTAACACAAAGCAAGCGGCGCTTTCCCAGCCTTTGTTTAAGGAATCGCAGGTGTTGCTGACCTACAGCATTGCGCTCTTGTCCTTGCGGCAGAGACGGTGCGCGATGGTACCTTCGGTCGCAACCTCCTAGTCCCCCGTGACATCGAGCAGATGGTCGTACGTTGCGTCGGCCACGTCCATCGTCTGCGGTGCTTGCCTTGACACGCGTCTCCTGAACACATCAACTATGAGGGAGTCGGAGTCGGAGTCGCATCAAGCAAGCCAAGCCTTTGCCCTTCAGCAATTGTGTTCGTCCGACTTGAGTCTCTCCAGATTGGACCCGGTGTTCAAAAAAGTCTCGTGGGTCTGGACTTCAGGCTTCGTGTTGATTTACGGTTTGCGCAGCCGCTACCCTGTAGTAAGGCCCCGGCCACGGGCGGGATATTCTTGTGCTGTCGTCCAACGTCCAGCGCTCCATCGCGGTCTCCAGTGCTTCATATCAACGCGCTTCAAATCGGCGTTGTAATAAGAGAGTGCTGTTGATGTGAAGAAAATGTTGTTTTGTACTGCCGAAAGGGATCGCCAGGTACCAACCCACGTTTCCGCGGGCGGTAGGTTACAGAGTGAAACACGATCTCCACAGTCCAAAATAACACCCGCGACGTTGCCGCAACGTTGTTTGTGGTCGGTACAAGCCACGATTGCGACCTTCGTGTGCAGTACGACATCGACTGCAGCAACCATGCAGAGAGCTGCTCCTGTCGTAAAGGCTGGCGCCTTGCTTTCTTCCTCGCCACCTTGCCAGACTGTGCGACCACCATGCTGTATTTTCGTTAAAGTCCCATTGTCCAATGAAAGACGAAGCTTTGCCAAGCTCTCAGGAACAAACGCGAAACAACGAACCTTGTCCTTAGCGCCTGCCATCCCCTTTTCCACAAAATCCACCTCGACAACAACGGTGCCGCTCGCGTAACGTTATGGTTTCTGCAGACTGCTGTCACGAAAAAGGTGCGCGTCCACTCATGTCGCAGTGTCAACTATAGCATGCGGCGATCACGATCTCCTTGCGAAGATCCTGGTAAAAGCAGCGACAGGCAAGAACCTTTCACCATCCTCTTTCCTTTCAAACCAGACACCTCGGCCTTGCAGTTTCCTTCCTTCTCGTTCCCTCAGTGTTTCGTCTTCCCTCTTTTTCAGGCAATCACCACCGTTCATTATTCACTCCTTCATCGTCATCCCACCTTCGTTCTTCATACTAACACCGCTATAATGCGCACCGCCGTTTTTGCAGGCCTCACGGCCGCCACGATCGTTTCTGCCCAGGTGGGCGTTTCTGGCGCGCAAGCGCCGATGACTGGCGATTACACCGATGAGGAAGTCGCGAATGGCTTTGCTTTCAACAATGTCTCCCGCATGGCGCTGGAGAACATGCAATACAACCTCGCTCACCGGAACACCATTGGCCAGAGCAGCAGTACCAAGTACAACTGCACATACGACGATGCGGACCAGAGGCAGGAGTGGAGGACACTCGACACAGCGACGCGCAAGAGCTTCACGGATGCCGTCACTTGTTTGACGAAGATGCCGCCTACGCATATGACTGCGGATGAGGCACCCAACTACCCGGGTGTCAAAAGCCGTCATGATGAGTTTGTCGCCACTCACATCAATTACACCATGAACGTGCACATGACCGCCGACTTCTTTGCGTGGCACCGCACTTTCATCCACCTCTGGGAGCAAGACCTCAAGAACCTGTGCGGTTACACTGGCGTTCTGCCCTACTGGAACTGGGCCATTGACGCAGACGCGCCGCAAGACAGCCCTCTCTTCACCGGCGACGCCTACAGCATGGGCTCCAACGGAAAGTTCATCCCCAACCGCACAGACACCTGGCTCGCGGCTCAGGACACCACCTTCCCGCCCGGAACAGGTGGTGGCTGCGTCGAGAGCGGACCTTTCAGCAACTACACCGTTCATCTTGGTCCCTTGGACCTGCCAAACACAAACAACGTGAACTCCTCCTTCCAGTACAACCCGCGCTGCCTAGTCCGTGACTTCAACCCCTTCTTCACCAAGAACTACAACACTTACACCAACCTCACCACTACCTTGCTGGACAACCTCGAGATCGCTCCCTTCCAGGAGATCTTCCAGGGTTACGGTTCCGAGACGAACAAGTTCGGTGTTCACGGTGGCGGACACTGGACTACTGGCGGCAGCATGGGTGACTTTCATTCTAGCCCCAGCGACCCGCTTTTCTTTTTGCACCACGGCATGGTCGACCGCGCATGGACGATCTGGCAGAACCTCGACATCTACCGCAGACAGAACGTTATTAGCGGGACGTCTACGCTCGCCAACTCTCCACCGAGCGCGGAGATGACACTGGACGACATGCTGCCATTTGGTTTCGTGGCGGATGATGTGCGATTCGGAGATGTGATGGACACATTCGGCGGCCCATTCTGCTACAGGTACGACTAGGTCGGAAGATGGGGAGGGACGTTAGTCAAGAGGGACGAACTCAGCTGCCTCAGTGGCGCTGATTGCTGTGATGACTGTAGATGTACTGGGGCCTTTCAGCGGGCTAAAGGCTGGAGTCGCCGCCGTGGTGTCGGCAGGCTGACTCGGAGTAATTGTAATGGCTGCGCTATACTGCGCTGGGAGGACTACATGTGCGGGAAGCCTCCGTTAGCTGAGCCGATGACTGTATGCTACATCTCGCAGCTGGACGGCCAAACGCCATAACATCCAATATTGCAATAGATCTGGTTTCCTTGCCTTCTCACGGTAGCTTTCGTTTTGGCACGACAGGGTACGCTGGAACGGGCAATGCGCGGGCACTCGTATGTCTCACATATCCACGCCTTGATCGTTCGCAATCCGCTGTGCGCATACTGATATAAGTCGAACTCTTGGACCTTGTCTGAGGCCATCTCAAGAACCCGAAGACTTTTGTGGGACAATCGCTAACCCATCGCTCTTAGACGCCATCCGTTCAAGTTGAATCGGCGAGAGTGTTATCGGCAGTTGATAGGTGGTGGAGACCAGGAATTATGACAGGGCGAAGCCTACGAGGCGTGTGCGGCGCAGTGATGTCTGTGCTGCCACACGTCAGTGCCTGATACGTTTCCAATGCAAGGTACCTCTTACAATCAGCAAAGTCCTTTACAGCCTCATGAGTGGGTGGAGCTTTTGTACAAAGCCTTGACATGGCCTGCTATGCGCTGTTTGTGGTGAAGGACGTCCCGGTGCAGGTATGAGTCCCATCGAAGCAACTACCTTGTGCACCGCGCTTACCGGCTCGCAGGTGCTCAACAAGCTCATACGAGAGAATTATGAAAGTCTCGTGGGAGGCGTTCGCGTTTTGTGGCTGGTAGACGACATCGCCGCCGTCCCGAAAGACGACGGCAAAGGTGAGGGACCAGGTACGGGTGTCCCGCTCCAAGCGGGGTGGACATCACCTTGGATCGGGAAGAGCGTTCACGACTGCGCCGCAGCTCTAGGTCAGACGCCAGCAGGGCAGACTATGGTCGAGTTCGATCGATTTGCGGTACTCGATGAAAGCATCGAAATCGGATCTTTGAAACTGTGCAAAATCTGGAGTGATGCGGAAGCCGAAGAAGACAAAGAATCCAGGCTTGATCAGTACGAAGATGAAGTTGAAGGCCTCTCTGACGAGGAAGAGCGATACGAATTGCGAGAGACTACGCTATCCCAATGTCTTCAACCAGGAATAGCTACCATGAGCGTTACCGCCACGAATGCTGGAAAGTACCTCGTGGTGAAGGAAAACGATCAATGGAGAGAAGACCTCGATATTGGCGTAGCCAAGACAGGATCATCTCGAATCGATGGTCGAGAGTGGTATCGACGAGCTCTGCAAGGCGACGGCGATGCGGCATGACTACCAATCAGGAGCAAGGCAGAGCGAAACCGATGCCTTGGGCTGGATGGCGCTAGTTGCTCTATTAACCGTAGATACACTGGGATGGACGAGGTGGATGGAATCATTGATGACCAACCAGAGATCTCAAGCTTTCCACTCTCTACAAGGAGACAAAGGCACCTAGGGGCCTATACAAGCGCTTCTCAAGATGCAATGCTGTCGAGTGAGTTGTCCGAATCTGGTAGACAATCCAGTAGCCTAATGAGCTGTCCCGACATTTGAGAGCTAAAATCGGCCACTTGCCCATTCATCCACCCTTGGGATCTATTAGCAGGAACAAGGCTGAAGTCACTGCCGTGGCATCGGCGGGCAGACTCGGTGTTACCGTGATTGATGTGTGCGGCGAGATTCCTGTAGCTTAGCGAGAGACTTTGCGTTGTACCTTACAGCTGGACAGCTAGACACGATGCCGTCCAGTTAAGCATCCCGTCCCTCCGATTCCTGCTTCACCCCCTATGCTGGGAGCCAACATTACGCCACAGGGTTCCGAAGAATGCACGGGCATTCTGATCTGCCACATTTCCTCCGACCTCGCCTTGATCGTTTGCAACCTCCGCACATATCCTAACAATTGACTATACCGCATCGGCCCAAATACAACGGTAGTCTCAGCTCCCAACGGCTCAGTATGAGTACACACGCCCTGTCTGTATTGGAACAAGTGCCCAATACGGTAGGAATGTGCATACATACTATCGAGATACCTTTCCCATCAGCTCCGAGGTCATCAACAGCGTCTTGCTGCACAATTCCAAAGCACTGCAATCAACAAATGTCTTGTGGCTAGCCGATAGTCTTGGAAACGTGCCGGGCACGAAAGAAGACAATTCAGGTCAAGGAGCGGGTACCCGTACCCCGATCGACGGAGGATGGAAGTCTCCATTCATCGGCAAGACTGTCGATGAGTGCGCCGCCATCCTGGAACACATCCCAAAGGACTCCGATGTCATTGTGCGGGACCGCTTTGCCGTAATCGATTCTGGGATCGAAGAAGGTGTGATTACCTTGTGCAAGGTTTGGAGTGAAGAAGAGGCGGAAGAAGATAGAGAAGTCAGGCTTGACATGTCTAAAGACGAGGAAGCACAAATGACAGATGAAGACGAGCGAAGACGACACCGTCAGGTCGTAATGTTCGACTGCATCGAGCCTGGCGTTGCTACCATGCCGATAACTTTTGAGCAAGCGTCGAAATATCTGTACGTACATTAGTATGCTGTTTAAGACATCTGCTAACCTTACAGCTCCGTGCGTTACGCAGACCAGTGGAGACAGGATATGATGGGCGGCGGGGCAAACTTCGGTCCATTCAGTCTGGATGGGCGAGAGTGGTATCGACAGGCAGCAGATGGTGAAGACCAGGCGTTGCCGGTCAGATACAGATAGGGTGAAGCCTAGGAGGCGTATGCAGCCCAGCAAATTCGGTGGATGTCGCCGGTTGGCAGGCGGAAGGGACCTGGCTAAGGCTGGCTGTGGGACAGGGTGAAGCCTGGAAGGCGTGTTCGGTGTAGCCAATTCTTGTGGTATCGCGCTAGGCAATGGATGAATTGTGTAAGGTAGCTCTCCACTAGCAGATGGAGAGTTATGATGCCTGAGGCATACTAAGCCGCGCGGAGGAGGGATGTCCCCTCGGTCTGTGCCACGTGCCACGAGTCAATCATGTCTTGATATTATCACCAAAGTCCCATACAGCTTCTTCGAGAGGCTCTGCTCACGTAAAAGACCTTGGGACGTCCTGCTACGCGCTTCTTGTGTTAAGAACAAGTTCCGATTCGGGTATAAATGCGATGTAGTATGGTAGCAGCCTGCTGCCTGCGTTAAGACATCCACTATTGCAGCATGGTCGACCCTGTCTGTCTTGTGCATCGACCATCTGTGAGCAGGGACGAAGCACGTGCGACAGGCAGTAGGACTGGGAAGCGATGGGTACAGGCGCCGAGAACGCCATCCAGCGGCACAGCAAGGCAGCCTGGAGTGCTCGACCTCGCCATCGAGCTTAGCCTCGTCTTGACCACGAGGACATATTGTACTTTCGAGCCAGCTTGCTCGACTGGACTTTGTAACTGCGT
The DNA here is from genome assembly GCA_022814695.1 of Neocatenulostroma microsporum. Classification (NCBI taxonomy): domain Eukaryota; kingdom Fungi; phylum Ascomycota; class Dothideomycetes; order Mycosphaerellales; family Teratosphaeriaceae; genus Neocatenulostroma; species Neocatenulostroma microsporum. The sequence goes on from JAKLLW010000326.1 coordinate 37,329, forward strand.
AGCATGCCTCGCACAGTGCCAGACAGCGCCGCATGCGCCCTCTTCGTCTTGGAAGACGTACCCGTGCAGGTGAGCAAGCAAAGGTCCACCGGTATGCGACACGGCTCCTAAACATAGGCTAGGTCATCAATGACGTCCTAGAGCGGAATGCGCAGGACAATTTCGGGGTACACGAGCTCTGGATTGCCGACAGCCTCGACAACTTGCCGCACGAGGCTCCCGAGCCCTACACAGTCAATGGCTACGGCACCCATTCCCCAGTTGATGCAGGTTGGACTTCGCCATTTCTAAACAAGAGCATTGGAGACTGTGCCGAGTTTCTCGAGCGCTTGCCAGAGGATAATACCACAGTATCTCCTTGGTGCTTCGCCGTCATTGACGAGCTTATCAAACACGACGCGATCACATTGTGCAGAGTCTGGACTGAAGAAGACGCAGAGGAGGATAGAGATAGACTGCTCGACGCCTGCGACGCAGAAGACTTCGAGAATGCCGAGGAGTATGCCGACTGGCGGGAGATGACGATCGCGGATTGCATCCAGCCTGGCGTTGCCACGATGCAGATCAATCTGGACGCAGCTGCTAGATACTTATGCTCACGGTACAAGGACCAGTGGAGAGAAGACCTGCAAAACGGCGGTGTTATTTTCAATCCTAATACCGACCGCCTGGTTGGGTATGATAGCGAGAGTTGGCATCGAGGGTTTTTGCATGGTGCCGAGAGTGCAGAGTACGTGGTGGATAAAGAAGGCTGTGCATCCGAGATTCGTCCCCTAGGAACAGAGCGGATGGACAGGATTGCGAAATTGCTAGGAGCAGTAGCTACACATGCTACGGGCAGATCCCCCACTATACCGACTGAGTCTCGCTCCAAGCGCACCGCAGGGAAGTAAGTACCGAGCAATTGTGTGGGATGCATTCCCTAGAACAATTGCGACGTACGATACCTAAGCGCGCGAGGCACCGCCCTTAAAAAAGCGGTATTCTTTCTAGAGCAGAAAGAGCGAGGGCGCAGTGCGACTAAGGCACGAAGGAGCAGGCGGAGCGTTCAATTATATGTCAGTCAAATCCCGTTGAATGAGGTCTGCCCGCAGCATCTCTAGCTACTGCCTCTAGCGACTCCGCAGGATTGCGTCTCAGGGCCAGGCTGGAACAAGCAAATGAAAGTTCCTGACTGGAGCAAGGGCGGATGAACTACTGTAGCCGATCCAGAACCCAACTTTTCCACTCTCAATACGGTGCCAAAGGCGGCTAGAGACCTGCATAGAAGCCTGTTATGATGCGATACCGTTGAAAAAGCAGGACTGCATTCCCTCCTAAGCTCCAAATCAACCGAGTCTGGTGGACCACCTAATGGTGCAACGAGCTGTCGCAACGTTGGAGAGGTCAGACTGGCCGCGGGCTATCTCAACGGCTTGGAGATGGTGCCGAAAAGTCCAAGCTGGAGTCATCAGTGAGCAACCTTGCGACAAGAGAGGCTGACTTGTAAGGCGAGCTCCGCATGTTAGCATAAGAGGAAACCACCGGCCTGGCATGACATAGTGTATGGACACTGTGTCACGCTTGCATAGCCCTGGTGTCATGATCATCGACAGAACCTCTTCGCCTCTGTTGTGGTACCATCTCAGGTACCACCGTCGCCTCATGACCGCACGCACAGTGCTGCCATAATAGACTCCAGTGTCTTATTCTGAGCCCAATTGCAGGACGGCTGTTCAGTCCAGCCTACAGCATATCAGCCATCTCAGCTGCTGCAAGGCTCACCCTTTCCTCTTGCCACTTGTCACCTCTTTTAAAGCGCATGGTAGTCACGCATGCCCCGTCGACGGTCGTCGTGGCTGCTCGTTCGCAAGCGATACGCTCGTCTTCATGGTACTCTCCATCGGTCTGCCGTTCCGTCCGAAGCTTCCAACCTGCAACAGCGATGGCACTGTCACGATGCCAAATACCCCCCTGCTCCGGTGCCAGCCGCAATAGTTCGACTGCTTTGCTGCGAAGCGCAAAGCTGCGGCACTTCAATGCCACAAGGAATAAGGGCGCAATGATGCCAGCATCTAGTGAGAGTGTGAAGAAGCCGTGTTCTGCCATTAGACCCAAGGCCGACTCGGCAGAAGCCA
>JAKLLW010000327.1:0-39418 GCA_022814695.1 Neocatenulostroma microsporum
GTCGACTACGATATCATTGCAGACTGGAACACATCTCATCCCGCTGGTGCAGATCCAGACATCGTTGACTTGCTCAACCTCACCTACCCAATCATCATCGCACAAGAGCAGATCAAGCTCGTCCGAGAACCTTTCTACGCCGACTATGCCGCTGCGCACGACGGCAGACGTCCCTTCGTCGACCCAGCTCCACTTGTACGCTGGGGTTTCGGTGACATGTACCCACCAAGCGAGCTAGCCATCGCCAACGCCAACCGAACGATCTTTGCAGACTGGTTCGCGAGCGAAGTCTTGGTAGCGGACAACGCGACTTGCAGCAACAGTCTTCTCTTCTACGTTGGCAGCGAGGCAGATGTGAACTACCGCAACCAATACAGTGGCCCACCATCGCCGCCTTTTGGGTTCGGTATAAGCAGAGTATCGCCCTATTGGGGCGGGCCAGACTTTGTTGTGCCGATTGGGCAGGCGGAATACTTCTCCAACATCACGTTGCATGAGGAGTATCTGCCTGTGACTGTCGATATCATGGCGGCTAGAGGATGCGATGGTTTGATCTTTGGGCTAGTGCAGGATCTGGTAAAGGCTGGGATACTGGAGCCGAGTGTGGCTGGGTATAGCGATGTTGATGGCGGGCAGATACTGTTTAGGAGAGAGGCTTGGTAGGCATGGACAACGGTGCCTGAAAGGCCACATCCGGAGAGTACCACTGTTCCATACAGGTTGTAAGTCCAGGTGCTCTATGCAACAGTCGCTTCATCGCCTTGTCGACTTTATCCCCAGTGCATTTGACATGATCTCCTGTTTACTGCTCGTCGACGACGTGCCGGAGGCGAATACAGCAGCACGGAGTATAGCCGCGGCGATGGAAGGGAACAACGAGCGCATTCCCGACAAACGCTGACAGCTACTCGTCACAGCCACAAGCCCACGCAGCAAGATCTCGCTAGCCCTACTCCGAAAGCTTTTCCGCTATAACACGTCTCTTCGCATCCCCCGCCGTATACCTTGCGCACCTCTGCGCATCCTCATCCTCGTGTCCTTGGATCATGCTCTCTAGCGACTGCGCCTTCCCCTCCAGCAAGAGCAGCGTCTCTTCGATCTCCACCACCATCTCGACTGGCAACTTGCAGATGGTGGCGGTACTTCTATCTCCGAAACGATGGCAGAGACGTAAGATCCCGATGACCGGTGAAGCCTTCGCATGCGCCTTCATACGCCGCGCCCAGTACTCCTCCTTCGCCTGCAGCTTGTACTTCTCACCTTTTGCGCCTGTGGTATACCAAGCCTCTTTTGCATCGCGTGCAAAACGCTCCCACGTGCGAGCATCAGGCTCTGGGACGTACTCAGACCGGCCCACGATCACGTAAGAGTCCAGGAAGGACGCGCTGAATTTGGCTCTCTGAAGTCGGTCAATCTGTGAATGCACTCACCGGCCCGCAGGCTTTTGCATGTGAACGCGAAGCGAAGCACGCGCACCTTCTGTTCAGAACGTGTAAAGCTCGATCCTCCAAGATCCAGCATCTTTCGATTCCTACGCAGCGACGAAGCTTCTGCGCATCAGGTCGACTCCCGACGTACAACCCAGCAGCAAACGTTTCGGAAACCTCAGAGTCATCGAGATGTTGCTCCCGACCACGATGCCGCTCATCCCGCTCATCCTTTGCTGGATCACACTTCCGATTATATCGACGGCAGCGTTGCTTATAATCCTCATCTATCCTACAAGCCTACGAAGATTCGAGCCTACCACCTATCATGTCACCTCCAGCTCACCAGCCGAAACGATTAGCGCACTGCTTGTACCCGTCGGAAATGCTATCGCTACCGGTGAACCATGCGCCATCTGCAAAGACGACTACACCAGGCCCGTCGCAATCCCTTGCGGTCACATCTTTTGCGAGTCCTGCATCCGCGCTACATTCGCCCAGCAGGATAATTGTCCGCTCTGTCAACGTGTCTTCTTCTACGTCAAGTCGGTGCCTGGATACATCAACGAAGATCTCGAAGCACGAATAAGGATTACTGTAAACGAGATCTGGACTGCAGCAATCTTGCTGGTTACAATGGGGCTCAAGGAGTTCCTGGACGAGCACTCCGTATTCTCAAGCCCACTTGCCTTGGCATTGCTTGAAATCGCCTCCAGAACAGCCATGCTAGCCGGGCTCTGCGGATACGGACAGATCTTGATCCTGGACCTCTCACGATCTACGCCACAGCTTGCTCTTCGTCTCCGCCAGGCGCTGATTCCGGGAGTGGTCATCCTCAGCATTATCATACCGTATCTTAATCCGGACATCTTCCTGATTCAGATTGCGTTGTGTACAGGGTTTCCTTATCTGGCGATCAGCTTTGTGCACGTCTTGCTCATTCCGAGATTACGTGGCTGGATTGGGAGGTAGCTGGGACATGGTGGGAGAAACTGTGGCCTCTGGACCGCAGACCATCTATCGGGCGCAAAGGTATGCGGGTTTGATTGAGGGGCTTCCGAACGCCTTCACAGAGGCTACTTCGTGGCGTACTTGGTCAGAGGCCAGCATAAGCCAGGGGCCGCATGTGAGTGTCAGACTGCAATGTAATATCTTCGGAGCTGCAGCATGGCATAAAGGATGGGCATGGGTTATGCGGCCTGCTTGGTCGTTCCAGAACATACAGAGATACACGAGGAAAACGCAGTCCGGTTCAAGCACTTCATGTGTCATCCTAGCAGCCGACCACATATTCCATTGCATTTGTTACCGTCCCCCGAAGATCTCCGCCACTGGCGCCAGCGAGTGTCTGCCGCCTAAGTCTGCCCACTGCATTCCATCTCTCAATTATCTGATCTTGTCTTGTCAGCTCATCGACATGCGGGCCCAGCCTGTAATATGCAAACCTGAGAACGATTTCCCCTTTTTCAGTTGCATCGTCCGAAAGCCGAAATGTAGTCGCCGTGTGATGCGTGATGGGAGCAGTCACAACTAACGACTGTGCGGTTCACTGATTGCTGCAGTCTGGCTGTTGTGACAGCGAACGAGACAGCGTGTGTCTCGGTCGTTCCGAAAAGACCCAAGATCTCCAGCCCGCTTCGCACGGCGGTGGTATGTGGGAGGCGTATGCGATGACACCTGGTACGGGAATGCTGCTTGGGGTGTAGGTGTCATTGTTTCGTGTTGGCCTTCCCCCATGGCGTGAATGGAGGTCCACTTTTGGCGTTCAGCCGACTAACAAGTCGTTGCGTTGAAAGCATTCGAAGAGTGACAGGCTTGCACGACATCCATGATGCAAATGTGGCAATGGGGGCCTGTGTTTGATCTTACGCTGTGAAGGTGCTTTCCAATGCATATCCGTCCATCGTCCACGTGCGCCACGAATCGACGACAAACGGCTTACTCCCAGAGCTGCCGCGCATGTGAATGCCGAGAAAGGTCCATCCTCAGTTCCTCACAACGACTTCACGTTCACTACTGAACACATGAAGTCAGTCCTCGTACTTCGACCTTATCGCATTCTCGCGCCACTTTTGCACCCCCATCGCTCCACGATATAAGCTCCGGCGACCGTTCGAATTGAGAGATTACTCACCCAAACATCAACGATCGACTCCTCCACCATGGCGGTGTTCCCCATGGTATCATCCTGTACCACGATGGCGTTCACACCGATCACTCTGCTCTGGGTCGCACTCCCCTTTCTCGCCATCTTTGCAGGGGGGCTAGTCCTCGCGAATCCCGGATTACTGCGCAGATTCGAACCGATCAACTGCACCGTCGCTTTCGGATCACCCGCCCAGGCCATCACCGCTATGCTCGTGCCAGTCACCAACGCCGCCGAGGGACCTTGTGCCGTATGCAAAGACGACTACACCCGGCCAGTATCGATCCCATGCGGCCACATCTTCTGCGAGTAAGTAAATTGCAGGCTGAAATACTCGGAGCCATCGAGGCCATTTGGAGACACTTGCTGACTTGTCAACCCATTGATCCCAGATCCTGTATTCGCGCAACCTTCGCGCAGCTAGACAATTGTCCGCTATGTCAGCGGAACTTCTACATCACCCCGGAGGAGGCGAAGCGAAGGGCAGACCCGCATGCCGGGGAGCACTCGAAGGTCGTTCGGAGGACCACCGCGTGTCTCACGTCCATGCTCATTGTTGCTGGCCTCATCCCTGGAGTCAGGAGTAGAATCCAGAGTACACCCGCGTCCAGCCTCTTCGAAGCTGCCATGAAAGCGGCATTCCTCAACATGCTTTACGGGTTCGGTAGGTACAGTGCTGCGTAAAGCGTCCACGGCATCACAAAGCATCGAAGACTCTTGGAGAAGACCGCTGGCTGACGTTTGCGCCCATTGCTTTTAGGCTACATCATGTCCTTTGCCCTGGCACACTTCACGCCGCATCTTGCTCGCCACTTACGCGGTCAGCTTCCTTGGGCATTATTTATCACCAGCGTGGCGATCGCGGAGCTGGGTCCAGAGACTTTCGGCCTGGTAGTCCGGGCGGGCTTGCTGTGCACTTGGGTTCCTTTTTTTGTGGTTATCTCTGCGCATGACTGTTACATGATGATCCGAGGCAGGTTGAGGAGACTGCAGAGGCTGGTGGGAATGTGAGCTGAGTAGCTGGTTCGGAGAAAGCGGTGGGCATCCAGGCCGGCGGATGTCCCAACAGAGATGAGCAGAGAAGTGTCATCGATCATGCGCTGAGCTGTGAGCAGGAAGGGGGCATATTGAGAAGAGACCGTCCTATCGTCGCCTATCATCGCCTATCAGCTCCTCACAATGCCAGATATTCTCAATAGCGGACTAGGTTTTCCTTTCCTCCATGAGTGCAATTTGTCTTTGGTAGTTGAACTGCTACTACATTTGCACATCCACCATCTGCTTTGGTGAAGTGATCTCTGAGTCCCTGAGTCATGTCCTCATTCGATCTCATCATACCAAAAAGTGCAAGCTCGGGCATGAGCAGGCAGTCTCGTGATTACATACCTCTGTAATGTGTTCTCCCAATACTGGCTTTCCTCAATCGTCTGTGGACCGATACGGCAGCACGAGATCAATTCTCTTCTGGGGAGAGAACGGCATTGTTCTCGACCACCAAGCCTTAGTTTACCTCCGCAGCGGATTGCTCGCATTCGTGGACTGAGAACTGGCCCAGTCTCAGAGACAATTGCTCTCGCCATCTCCAGGACATGATCCCCTTGCAGTAGTCCGGTAGGCGGTGTAGTAGCTCAGAGCTACGCCGACTCCGGAGAGATGGCGGCAAACTCCAGCATCTTCCAGCCCTGGTGGCAAAGCACCGCTGCAAAGCGGATCGTGCACGCCAAATCATCAAGATGAAACAACCAACGGGTATCTTGAAGAAAACCTATAGGAAAGCCGCTCATTACATCATCCCAAGATGCCATCATACATACAATTCTATCCTCACAACTTCGTCTCCCTCTGCCTATACATCCTAACCACAGCCAACAACCCAGCAAGCACCGCCCACCTCGTCCCAGCCCCAACCACGCTCTTACCACCCAGCCCCAACACCCACCACACCAACCCCCCTGTAGCATTACCCTGACGATCAAAACCCGGCTTCTCATCCTGCATCTTCTTCAATGCCTTCAATTTCTTCTCCGTATAAGGTGGATACCTCACATCTAACATGCTCTCGATCCATCCTGGCGTCGTCGTGATACTGCGGCGATGCGTAAAACAATCGAAAGAAGCTTTTCCACGATAGCTCCCGTTCCCCGAGTCGCCTACGCCGCCGAAGGCAAGCGTGGGGATGGAAGCGTGGAAGAAAGCATCGTTCACACTTGCGCCGCCCGAGCGGGTTTGGGCGAGGATCTTGTCGGTCTCGGCTTTGGAGCCGAAGGGGTAGAGACCGAGGGGTGTGGCGTGGACTTCGTTGGCGACGCGGATCGCTTCATCCAAGTCCGAGACGGTCAAAATGGGCATCAGAGGGCCAAAAGACTCATCCTTCAACAATGGGTCGTCCGCGCTGTCGACTTGCACGACGGTGGGCTCGAAGAAGAGTGTTTGTTGGTTTGTGCTGCCGCCGAAGAGGATTTTGCCTTTTGTGCTGTCGAGCATGTCTTTGAGGCGGAGCCATTGGCGTTCGTTGACGATCTTGGCGAGGTCCTCGCTCGCTTCTGCGCCTTTGGGCATGAACTCTTTCAACGCTATTTCCAGCTGTTGGATGAACGCCGGCAGGATCTCTTTGTCGACTAGGATGTAGTTCTGGCTGACGCAGACTTGTCCCACATTATGCAACTTCGCCCACAAGAGCCTTCGTGCCGCTAACCTCGGGTCTGCGTTTTTGGTCACGATGGCTGGATTCCTTCCTCCCAACTCAAGCGTGACAGGCGTGAGGGTTTCAGCAGCTTTCTTAGCAATGATCTTGCCGACAGTCGCGTTGCCAGTGTAAAAGATCTTATCCCACTTCTGCTCCAGCAGCGCAGTCGTCTCCGGAATGCCACCTTGCACGACTTGGTATCCTTCCGGGTCGAGAGATTGGGAGACGACATGCTGCATAATCCTCGCCGCATTCGGCGCATTCTCACTCGGCTTCAACACAGCCGTGCATCCCGCCGCTATAGCACCCACCAACGGCCCAAGAGCAAGCTGGTAAGGGAAGTTGTACGCCCCAATAATCAATACCGCCCCCAAAGGATCCTTCCGTATCTTCGGCGACATGAACTTATTCGTCAGACTGATATCCTCGGCACTCTCATCCTTCATGAACCGCGCCAAGTTCTTGCTCATGAAAACGATGTCGTTCAACACCCACCCGATCTCCGTGAGATACGTCTCGTATGCGCTCTTCCCCAAGTCAAGCTTGAGAGCTTCGGTGAGCGCTGGGATCTCATCTTTGAGGGCCCAGTAGAAGGAGCGGAGTTGTTTGAGGCGGTACTGGAGGGTTCGCGTTTCATGCGTGTGGAACTTGGCGAGGACGCGTTGGTGGACGGCGGGGATGTCGTCCACGGAGGTGGAGGTGAAGGGGGCAAGGTCGTCCATCGTTAGGTGAATCATTGTGAAGGTGTTGAGGAGGGTAGAGGACTACTACTACTATATGATGATTATACCGGCAGTATGGTATAGACTTGCAAGTGACATCTGCTGGAGCGTGCGTGGTGGAGCTGGCTGGCTAGACTTCCCAATGCGGTAGGTACCGAGGTACAAATTACGTGCGAGACTTCCTCGGAGAAACATGTGACAGACTCTTGCGGTATGCCTCACAGTGCGTACTGACCTTTGACCCGCAAGAGATTGTTGTACCGACCCTCGAAGACAGCGTAAGTGCGGCATGAACGCTCGAACGACTGCTTTCATATCAAGGAAACGAGACCTGCTCGTGTGTCAAAAATGACAGAATGCTTTCATATGGCCATCACAGATCAGCTATCGCTCCATTATCCAAGCTAAATCGCTCGACTCATTCAAAAAGGAAATCCTTCAAATGCAGCTCAGACCTAGCTTACGCTTCCAGCGCGTTCAAGCTTGCCGTCTACCTCGCTCCAAATACCAATCATCTCATAGCATCCAACCCACCTGCCAACTCATTCTCCAAATCCGGCCCACCCCGTCCACCGGCCATCTCCTGCGGCCTAGGGTCGTCGTACTGTCTCCCATAGCTATCCGGGATGGGTACCTGACTACCAGGCTGCTGCGCGTATTGCTGGCCCTGAGAATACTGCATCTGCTGCGGTGCTCGCACACTGTGTCTGAACCTCCTGACTTCCTCCAAAATCATCTGTCGCATCTCACCTACGTCCTCTACAACCTCGAACCCGAAGTCGAAGGTTGTAGGGCAAGGCGGCTCGTCCGAGGCATCGTGCCAGATCGCTAGGTAGCGGTGCTCCAGCGCTTCTTCGACTCCAATACGCTGCGAAGGGTCGAAAGCGAGCATCTTGTCCAGCAAGTCCAGGGCGTCGGGGTTGGCGCGCGGGAAGAGCTGCTGGAAGGGTATCTTACTCATGTACGGGAGGTTGCGGACGTACTCCTGCGCTCTGGGCGATCCAATGCGGGCGAGAGTGCTTTCGGAGGGTGTACCAAGGTAGTGCAGGATCTGATTGAGTTGGTCGACGTAGTCGCGGCCTTTGAAGAATGGTTTGCTGCCGAGGAGTTCGGCGAGGATGCAGCCTACGGACCAGACGTCAACTGTATCACACTACTGTCAGCTCGCCAGTCTCGAAGAGGGTTTGGCTGAGGGTCTTGGGCTTGTACGTACTAGCCTTGGTATAGCTTTGGAAGCTCAACATAATCTCCGGCGCTCTGTACCATCTCGTCGCGACGTACTCGGTCATGTAGCCCGCGTTTTCCTCCGGATCCACGCTGAAGCCTCTCGCTAATCCGAAGTCGCAGATCTTGAGCTCGCAGTCGGCGTTCACGAGCAAGTTGCCGGGTTTGAGATCGCGGTGTAGCACGTTCGCGCTGTGGATGTACTTGAGGCCGCACAGGATCTGGTAGATGAAGGACTGGAAGTGGGCGTCGGTCAAGGGCTGGCCGGAGCGGATGATGGCTGCTAGATCGCACTCCATGAGCTCTGTCAATCAACCATGTCAGCACCATCCCCTCTATCACATCCAACGCGCAATCGCTGGTATCATACGGTATAGTATGCTCACCTTCATATAGATACGTCTCATTAAAGTTATCCGGCCTCGGAATATCCATATCGTACAAACAAGTAATATTCCTATGTCCCCTGAAATGCTGCAGCAGCTTGATCTCCCTCAACGCCCTCTTCGCCAGAATCTTCTTGCTGAAGACATTCGTGACCTTCTTGATCGCAACACCTTCTCCCGTCTGGTTGTTGGTAGCAGCGCAAACGATGCCGTAGGCGCCCTGCCCGAGCTCTTTGGTGACGGTGTAGCGCTCGTCGACGATGAAGTCTTGGTTGAAGACTTTGAAGACCTTGCGGCCTTGGAGGGAGGGGTCGCCCATTGTTGCTGTGAGATGGTCGAGGGAAGGTCTGGGCGTCGAGGTGTACTGTATTTCGCAGCCGGAATGCGGCGGTCGAGGGGACGACTGTAGCGCTCACAAACGATTCGTAGAATGTCTACAACAATGTTCTCGCGACCGTAGTAGTGCTAGAGGTCGAGTCCCTGCAAGCTCGCCTGACCGGTCAACAACTGCTCTCCACACAAGCTCTCTTGTTTGTTAAACACGTTGCGCTTCTGGGTTGGAACAGACGAAACGAGTGAACTGTCAGGATACAGATAGCAGAGACAGGAGTCTGTAATGATGACCGGCAAGTACTGGCCGTATATGAGTATAGATTTGTCTATCTGTGCTGACGCGCCGTCTTGCATAGCCGCCGACGTGTTGCGTAGCTTTACAGGGCCCAAACCGCACCCCTCACTTAGCGGTGGGGCCGGTATCGATTGGCTTGGCAAGGCTGACAGCGTCGGCGACTCCTTCGAGCTTTGACCGCCTGCTCCGCCGCGAGCTATGCATGAGTACAGGGATACTGCTACGTTATGGCGGCGGTGAAGGATTCGACCTTGGACCGCTTCACAATACGGTCTGCACTGGTTGTTCCGCAGAGCGACATCAGTACGCTTAAGCAGAGCGTCTAACTTGGGCAGATGGTAAGAGGATGTCGAGTGGGCGGGCCATAGCATCGGTGCAAGCTTCGCTACTGTTGGCCATCTGTGCAAGCAGTCGCTCTTAAAGTCCCTTATTTTGTGGGTCTATACATACGGTTGCTCTATCGTATTACATGGTCTGGAGGGAGTATGCGATCTCTCCCCAGTACTGTAACTTCGATCCGGCCATCTAGGAGACGATACAAAGGCACAAGAATCCATCGTATATGACGGCGGCGACACCTAACACCATCACACCTTCCTCGCTTGCTTGCATCTGGTCCCACAATCGATCCCATACGATCGCCCGAATCTGGAAGCAAGCGCTATATCTGTGAAGTAGATGCAAGTTACCCGGCCAGCGCTAGCACCGTGTACGCGCAGGAACGTCAAGAAGAACTGAGGACTATAATATGGTAGTAATAATGCCTTGGTCCGCTTGTACCTGACTTTCGCCTGACATATCATATCCGAGGACGAGGTAATCGAGCACGAACCGAGACTCATCTTCCGCTGTGTCTCGGCGATTACAGAGAGACCATCGTAGGCCCTCGTCTTCCTCGCACACTCGCTCACCCTTGTCCAAGTAGCCTAAAGAATTAGAGTCTCCAACGAAAGATCTCCAAATGACTTCTTTACCTCGGAAGCCGAGGGTGCAGATATAGCAGCAGAAGAATCCATTTCAGACTCCGGAGACAGTGATAGAGGCGGCGTCTACAACTACCTTGTCCGATGGCCTATGTCTGGCGCAAGCCATAGCGATCACCTCAGGTCCGGCTAATGATCGCGATTCTGCGGAGTCCTCGTCGTGAAGCGGCCGATGAAAACCCGATCACCAAGAGATATGCACTACATACATTAATATAGCTTCTCGAGAGAAGTGGTCCAATTGGTAAGATACACATAGAGATGGTCCGCGAGGAACGCTGAATCTTGTAGAATGTTGGTTCGACTCCAGCCTGCTCTCTTGATTTTTCTCTCTTCTTTCTTTTGCCCAGTATTCTTGCAGTTCCTGTCAACTTCAGTACGATACAGCAAGAACTGGTGAAAGAAACCACGGGCGTTCGCAATCTCTCGATTTGCAACAATTCTATGGGCTCCTGTATCGCCTCCTGGACCAAGAGCGTTTGGAAACGATCGAGAGATGAAGGGATGCAGTCTTACAAGCTCTACTGCTCAGCATTATCTTCATGCTCCTGGACGGCCCGCTGTGCCGTCTTCAGCAGCCCATTGCAGGTGGGATGCCTGACACCGAATCGGCTACCTTTACTTTCATCAACCCTTACAGTCATCTTATGCAAGCTCCCCTCGGCCCTCAACGTCTGCCTTGATCACCTTTTGGAGCTTCTCCATACACCCTGCCACATCAAACTCAGGGTTCTCAACCATTTGGACAGTCCCACCGTCGTACCTAACGAGCTCACTCATCCCCATGTTAGCAAGATCAAGATTTGCCCAGATACCGCGGAAGGCAGATGCCGGTACCCTCCCGTATGTAAGTCCTCGTGCCAGAATATCGTCCATCATGCCGTCAAAGAAACCCTCGTATGTGCCGCTCGGTGCGTCCCAAGGGTCGATGCCATCTGGGCCAGCCCTTTGGTTCAAGTAAGCGCTCAGAGTGGCTTGGGCCCAGGCGCTTGCCTCGTCGGTGTACAGCATGGTGTACAGGTCTGGCTGCGCGATGATGATGGACGTATCGGTCACATTTGAACGGTCGATGAAGAAGGCAAAGTGATCCGTAGGTTCGTCAACGCCGGACTCTTTCCAAAGGCGGTACATGTCCATGAGATCACCCTCCCGGTCCTCAGTCCATGGCTTGAAATCGGGCAGGACGAAATGAAGGTCGCGCTCGTCTGTTGTTGTCATTGCGGTCTCGTATGCGGATTGCTCGGCGTCCGTCAGGCTGACCAAGCAGTAAACGGGAATATGCTGCCGGAAGTGTCCGTCTTCGGTAAGGTCGGCGGTGTTTCTCCGTTTGTCTGCTAGGGTCGTGTCGTCTGCCATGCTGAGAGAAAGGAACGTGAGCAAAGTGACAATGGCAAGAAAAGGTAGAGGGATGTGCATGGATATAAACCGTCAAGTAGAGATAAGTCCGACAACCCGTGAGGCAATGCTGCCTGTGTTCTCGTTGGATCCTTTTCGAGTAAGACTGGGCAGTTGGGTGGCAGTGCTGCCTGGCTGGCGCCTTCCTACCTCGTTCATGGCTCGAAGAGCGACAGGCAGAACTCGCTCTCGCATTCCAGCACGAACGGCAGCATGTGCACACAGCAGTAATGTTCTGCGGGTCGCGTCGTCGCAGGTCGATGCTGCCTTGCTGTCCGAAATGAAATGGGAAGGAGATTTGCCAAGGCGAGCGGGCCGGAAACCTCACCATCTCCGAACTTCACTTCAGTCTTCGCTCTCTTCGTCTCGTCCTACGTCTATGTACAACAAAGAAGACACGCGCATACAAAAGGCCGCCGCCAGAGCGCTCTCACACCCCAAGGTTGATCTCCCACATGGTCGCCTTGGAAGGTGAACACACCCTTCTTGTATTGTGCGAGCATTGATCACGGCAAGCGATAATGGAGCGTGCCTTAGCATCGGTGACTTTGAACTTGCTGTGGGATGAGCCCACTTCTTCTTTTTGTTACTTTTCGCGGGTTCGAGCCACTTCTTTTGAGGTTCGACATGATCAATTTCGCGATCAGCGAAGAGGATAAGGCAAGGGCAACGCTCGTTCCCAATACACAGCTGCCCTGCCATTTCTCGAAGATCCGGAAAACCTTGTCGAGGCCAGCCGTACAGCAATGCTCGCTACTGATAACACACGATCGACCCCTCGATCTTTCGAGCCAAATCTCTATACGAATTCGCATACAACAGACTTTGTTAGGCACTGCAGCCGCCCCTTGGTCTGTGGCAAAGTCTGGGAGGAAGCACAACAGTCCTTGGAAGCTTCGTTCGGTAGTTATGTTCCGCAAAAAAAAAAAACGTGAGAAAAGTCGAGAGAAGGCTGGAGTCGAACCAACATCCCACCAGGTCAGCGCCCAAGCAGGCCATTCCAACTGTGTATCTTACCATTAAGACCACTTCTCTCGAGTGGTCATTCCAACCAAAAGTATATATAGGTAGTCGGGTGTTCCCCGGCTGCAATACGACTCCGAGCGCCACCTGCCTTGCTTGCGGTATGCATCCGATATAGCTCAACCGCAGTAAATGACGGACATAGGGTGCGTAGTGCCTGGCGGGTCTGAAGAGATAGTAGCTACTGCGTGATTAGCTCTCAAGTCCACAGGGAGCGCTGTAGAAAAGACAGGGCGCAATGAGTTGGTTTACATCCGTAGTATGGGACGGAGATGGTGTTGATGCCTGCTCACACACGTTCCAGGCACTCTGGGACAGGGTGTGGCTTTCCGGTCGAGAACCAAGTGATCGGCGGATTATACGTTCGCTTCAGACATGACTTACAAGTTGTAGACCTTACCCACACTAGTGGCCAGGCAAATTTTGTCGACTACAATGAGGTTAGTCGTCCTCTGTCAGCCAGAAGGGGATATGTCTTGCAGAGAAGTCAGCGCGTAGCGCTAGCAGGTAATACACTAGCTCAGCACACGCATGCGTCTGCGGAGATGTCGTTGATTAGTGGCGAGTGCCGAGCCATCGTGTTCCATCAACGTAATGTACTAGAGGCGATTCTGGCGGTTCCTTCTAGACATCCTTTACTCTTAATGCCGCTAGTAGGCAATGCAGCGGCTGATTGTACTGTCGCAATACTGGAGATGGCTGAGTGGGGTCGCGACCCTCTCCACTGGCCAGCTGCTGAGTACTGCGGTCACCACCATCACTGATCATTTCCCTCAGCCTGCTGGCGTCGAGTGTAGTGGCTCGTAACGAGCATTTGCTCATGGGGATGCTGTTATCGCTGTTCTGGAGTTCATAGTACACTGCAAGCATTCCTGTCTTCCTTGATCTTGCACGATTATCAGCGTCTGTATCGGACTCTCAAACCATGACGGTATCCTCCGCGAGCCGAGAAGAATCATGTATTGGTCCCCATTCGACGCAGTCACGCAGTCGGGCGATCTTCTGATTCTTCTCCACCCTCGACGCGAGATGTAACCCTCTGCTGCCCAATCAATCCTCTAATCGCTCGCCAACTCCGTGAGGTGAGACGGACACCGAGCCACCGTAGAACCTCTAGTCTTCCTCCAATGTCTCAACTGATTGCTTGTACCGATTTGCGATATCACGATGATGATGCTGCCATGATATACGCTCAAAAGCTAAAAGACGCTGTTTGCGCTGCTCAGAACATCATATGCATCCAATGCGCTATGCTACCCTTCAAATTCCCTGCCACCTTCGGCCAACCCAACCAAAAGCGCGATGCATAACCCTCCCCTCCGTTCCCCCTTCCATCCCTACCCGTCTGCAAACCCCAACGAAGCCCACCCTCATCAGAGGCTCATATCACCCAAAAGCATGCTCCACCCCACTCCTCCCCCTCAAAACTTTCTTCGTAGCAGCCATACTATCCGTACTATTACTCCTCGAACCCTTGCTCTTTTGCGGCGATCCGGCTAGTCAACTACCATTCTGCTTCTCCACCACATCCCCCTCATCCTCCAGCGTCTCCGCTTCCGCGTCGACGAGGCGGACACCATCATCCTTTTCCAACCCCTCACCCTCGTGCTTGCCCTCCTCCAGCTCGCCGACGCTGCCTAGGTCCCTTGGCTCTTCTGGCCGGACATGTGCATGCTCGTGTTCGTGTTCATGCTCGGCGGACTCGTCCATCAGCCCGTCCAGGGAAGAAAGCTTAGCAGCCTTCTCTTTTCCCTTCTGCGCCGGACTAGTCACCTTCGTGCTCCCCTTTTCGGTATCCGCAAGAGATGGGTCTTCAGAGGCTGTCGTATACCGACCCAAGGAGCTACTGCTCTCCCCACTCACACTCACACGGGAATCCGGCGACTTCACCAGCAACGGGTCCCTGGAAGATCTGCTAGGAGTAGGAGTGGCAGCAAGCGTATGAAAAGTCTGATTCGAACTCTGCCTGCTCGGGTTTGCAAACGACGATGAAGAGTCGTGTTCGGCGTGAGCGTGCAGCGCCGGTGCGCCTTCATGAGCGGCTTGTTTGTTCGCGAAAGAATCCTCCGGGTGTCCGCCTGCCACATCAGGCGACTCAAGGTCCTCGGTATCGAGCAGATCGCCATGCTGTGCTATCTCACGGATATCAGACCAATACTCCAACCCCTTGACCTCTCTATCCGCTGCCTCGACTGCTTGGTGCAAATATCCTGCCCGCTGGACTTCAGCATCGTGCTGCTTCTGTACCTCTTCGTCCTCGTTGGCGTGTTCGTGGCTGGCGAGCTCTTCTTGCCGTTCGTGAGACTCCTCGTGATGCGAAGTAAGATCCGCCAAGAGCTGTCGGCGAGAAGATTGATAGACGAAAAGACTCATAATCTCATGCATGCGCTGGCTCAGATAGTAGAGCTCATCGCCGCCATTTCCCACGAACTTGCGGACGGCGACCAGCTTCTCGCGGTCCACGGAGGATTTACGCAGCACGAGTAGTAAGTCGGCGATTGAGATAATGTCCATATCTTCGACACGTTTCTCATCCTCCATCCTCGCATGCTTACGCGCCTGCTCACTCGTCCTAGCTTTGTCCATGATGGTGTCTGAGCTAGGTTTTAGAGTCTTGGGATGTATCGTAAAATACTCGGCTGTAAGCTCATGGCCTTTCTCCCTCGTCCTATGCTCTCCACCAACCTTCCTCTTCCGCATCCGAAGCCATCGCCGTCGGCGTACGAAGCTATGCGCCCAAGGATGATTTCCATGCCAATTGAACTCTTTCCTAAACAGCAAACTGTACTCCCACCCCTCCTCGTCGACGTCACGGGACATATCGACGTACCAGCTCTTCCACACCCATTCCCATCCCGGGTCTGGAACTTGTGCATTACGGATATCGACCGGACTTGTCCTGAATTGGGCATTTTGCCAGGGTTTGGGGTCGCTAGGGAGTAAAGAAGCGGAAGAGTAACGAGGGATACCGAAGAGGAAAGTGCCTCGCTGGTTTTCGTACAGGATGTCGATGACTGTATCCTGCTCTTCCTGCTTTCCCAGCCTCTTTTTGCGGCGCCAGATCGCTCTCGCGCGGGCGCGTTGGCGGTCGAGGTAGCTTGTTTGGGTTGGCGTAGCTGTTCCACTAGCCTGCGGCGCATTGAGCGAATCATCCTCGGGTACCCCGGGTGGGAGGGTAGAGGAGCCGGTTGTGGTCGTCTCTGCGTATCTGTCTTGGCCGTACTTGGCGTACTTTTGCTTGGTATACTGCTGTTTGACGCTTTGTTGGAGGCTGATGGAGTTATTGGTCAAGCGCTTGTAGAGTGGTGCGCCGGGACCCGGAGTTGGCGGAGCGCTGTCGTTCGTGTCGTCTCGCTCATCCCGACTGGGCGCTTGGGCAGGCTTGGTGTGGTCGAGGAGGGTGATGGTCTGCTCGGAGCGGATCTGGCCTGCGGTGGGCACTTCGCGGAGGGAATTGAGAAAGGAGGATTGGCGAGACATGGCTTTAGTATGTGTGCGCTGGTCGCCTTGTCGTCTCGTACACAGTCTGCTACCAGTCCAGCGTCCGTGGCCGATGCTGAAAGATCTCCACCGAACTATGCCTCCGGCTCAATGTCTACTCTTGCGCTTTCTTCTCCCGTTCCCCTCAAGACCATGGTCTCCGCACAGCTTCCTCGGCCTTACGCTGCTTCCACCACACGTAGTCAGCTGGTGCTGTTACAAGCAGAGCCCCAACACACCAGAGTAGAAGGCTGCCTTTGGGTGTCAATTTAGGAGGCATCTTCTTCGCATGTGATTGCAAGGTTGGCGCCTGCCTCTCAGCCGTTGACGGTCTCGAACGCTGTTTCCCGCGCACGGTTGGGGAAAGCTGCAGCCACAGTTGCTCTCAGCTGCCTGCGTCATCATGAATGCGTGCGGAGACGTGCCATGTGATTGGATCGGCGCGGCAAACCTACAAGGAAACCAAGGAAACTACAGCTACAAAACAGCACTCGAGTACCTTCAAAGCTGTACTGCAACGACACCAGTTTATACCAACACGATTCCCACGACGCCAAACCTCAAAACAACCCACAACAGCACCAACAATCCAACATGTCCAACCCACGTCTCTGGCAGCTCGTCGGCGGTGCCGCCGCATTGGGAGGAGGCTACTACCTCTACAACGCTGGCGGCAGCCCCAAAGCCGCTGAGAAGAGATTCGAAGGTCAGTCTACACCACATTCCTCGTCCTCCAACACTGCCCATACCCATTGCTGACACTCTCGTGCTCGCTAGCCGACGTATCCAAGCTCGGCCGCCAAGTAGGCGTCACCTCGGCCGCGAAAGAAGGCGAGAAGCAAGCACAAGTCACAGCCGCCGACGCCGGGCAGTACCTCGACCAAGGCATCAAGGACGCCAAGGCCGGCATTAGCAATGTCGACAGCAAGTTGGAGGCGTACAGGAAGGATGCCGAGAAGAGGTTGGAGAGTGGGAGTAAGGAGGTAAGTTTATTCTACACCGGGGATGACGCGAGGGGATTGGTATGCTGACGATGTGTTTGTTATAGGTGAGGGAGGAAGCTCACAACGCAATCAACAAGTTCGATAAGACCGTCACTCAGGCCGCGAGCGATGCGCAGAAAAAGGCTAGCGGGTGGTTTGGTAGCTCAAAGTAAGAGAGTCAGACATTGGTGGGCGGAGAGTAGTCGTACGAGGAAGGGAATAGCCTTCAGACAAGACGGCCTGACGATGTACTGTTACGATCAAGATGGACCCAGAAAAACGACAGCCGCAGGGAAGGAAGCATGTTACCATAGTTGAGTGTACCAATTCTTGCTAAACTCGCTCCTCAAGCGACCGCAGGTATCACGGTTTCATGTGCGGTGTTTTCAACACTCCGCTACTATCGCGAACACCCTGCCACACTGGAGCTCGCTAACGCTTCGGGGTCAGGAAGGCCATACTGGACTATCTTCGCGCTCCCTCAACGGCGGAGGATACATCCATGCATTGGAAGTCCAATACAGGTGCCGAAGGCGTGCAATGCCATGGAGAGGAATGTCTGTAGCACAGTTTGAGCTGCAGCATCCCCGTCACATAAAATGAATCTTGACCTAATGTAGTGCCCCCTGGCTCTTCGCAAACCTCCCCGGGACTTGAGATGTGATTCTGCAGTAGACATCCTCTTTTCAACAGACGCTGACGAGGATCCAGGTCTTGCCACTACGGCACCAGAAATCCAGGCAATGATCGTGGAATGTGCCTTCCCCAGCCGCACTGTCGCTCTCCAAGAGGACGACTCCCAGTTGTTTGCGACCTTGGCGGGAATATCGAGGGCATGTGCCAGCTTGCACGACATCGCTTTACGGTCCTTCTTCCATCGAGTGTCTTTCGTCATCCACAACGACGACGCTACACGACTTGCCCTCCAGCGAAGTGCACCCGGATTTCGGGCTCGTATCCAGCGAATCCATCTCCAGCCAAGTGTGCACCCCAGCATGGTGGATCTGCTAAGACAGGTACTTCCGGAAGTGAAGTACCTCAAGGCGCTGGTATACTGCAAGATAGCTGTCTCGAGCCGTGAAGCATTCGAGATAGAAAGATCGTCTCCGATCTTCCGCGCGACGCTGGCGCAAGAGTTCGAGCAGCTTCCGCGGACTTGTAAGATTAATGTGCCGGAGATTGACAAGGCCTTCGTCGATGGATTGAATCAGCACATTGCAGTGAAGGGAGTGGACTGGTCGGTATTCCTGGCTATCAAGGTCGCCTGCGTGAGAGGCACGGGATCGTGTACTAGTATGTGATCCTAGCGTCGAACAGTCGTTCTTACTGACACATTGGCAGCGAGACGACACATCTGGCGAACATCGATGGCGAATGAGAGCATGTTCAAACGCTCTGAACTTCAATGTATCAAAGGAGCCGCAGGAGGCAGCGCATATAGGCAGACACGAGCGAGACTTCAGTAGGCAGCTCTAGGCAGGGATGAACAGCAGGAAAGTCCATGAGACCATAGTGATGACGGCCTACGTATTGAGGATTCCTGTCCACTTCCCCAACCTTGACGGCTGACTTGTTAACCCTGCGGTCCTCTGCAAAGTGTCACTTGTGTGATGTATCGCCAGGCGTACAGAGCTGACATATGCTCAATGGCGTATCCTACATTAGCCGCTGTGCACGAGGACCGCTTCACGGCGACCGTATTCTCAGAGATTGTGCGCACGCACCGACACCCCAACAGCCATCCAATCCCGCATCCACCTTTGGTGGATGTCAACACACCACCATACTCTTCCACATCAACTTCAGCCTTCGCGGCACACCTGACCATTGGGAGCGAACACATCCGAAAGTTGCAATCATGGAGATGGGCTGGTATGAGTCTAGGTGCTAAGGAATGAAGAATGTCCTGTGCAACTACGGCATCAAACACATCGAAAACATCGTAAGCAACATCGCTTTCGCCCATACAGTGACGAAATGGCACCACCTACAGAGTCGGTCACCGAATTTTGGAAGTCATCTCCGAGCATGATCGCTGCAGAGAACAATCTACCTACAATTCCTGAGACTTTCGACCGGCCGACGCCTTCTAGCAGCATGAATGTCCCAACGCCTCCTGGAGCCATCGATATGTCAATGCCACCTCTCTTGGTATCTTCACCGGGCAACATCCAGCCGGGGACGTCAATATACCGCAATAACTCGGCTCAGAGACAAGTCGGTTCGATCTTCCCAAGGCGCATCTCCCGGTGGCGTTGGCACTGGCAGCATCACGTTCGCAATGGCTACCTTCGTAATAGCCGTCCTCGCAATAATCGCTGTTACTGTTAGCGTGATCGTCTACCTCTACAACAACAACGCAAGATCTCCACAGCAGCCAATATCAATATCCCACGAAACCGACGAGAAATACGATGCTGGAGAACCGCGTCCTCTATTCGTGCTTCCTCCAGTCGAACGTCGGACTTCTGACTAGCTCGAGGACGTCCTGGCGGTGGGCCCTGCACCAGCTAGCACTGCAGCTACACGAATTGTGCCACCGGCACTGCGCCAGGTTTCTGAATCCGACATTCGCGACTCCCACAGGCGGGCGGTCTGGCTCTACTATACAAAGTTCGGCCCAAATCCGACTGCACAGCCTGTTTCAACACCATCTCCGACACCCGACCGCTCTCCTCCACTATCTACCGCAACGCCTTCTACATCCGATATAACAACAGCCACCCGGCCGAGAGCAGATCTGGACAGCGTGCAGTTTGAGTTCCCGACATTGAGCTATGCGGGCGAATCGGATGGGCAGCGCTTTAGTCCCCTCTCAGTCCCAGACTATCAAACGAGTCACTCAATGCCTCGACCTCCATAGAAGATTTGAGCAGTTCTGGTGAATCTTCGACAGGACTGCCAGGATGATGAATACGGAGCTCGCATCCGAAGCATTCCGACTTCTTCCGAAGAGACAGACATCGACTCCACTCAGCCTAGTTCGAGCAATTCGGATTTCGAGATCGTGTCTATACGCTCGGTGGAGTCACACCGAGACTTTCTGGAGAGGAAGAAAATGACTGCCAGGAGTCAGGGCACAGCATTCTGTTTAAACCATCTACAGCTTCATCGGCGAAGGCACACCGAAATCCCACGCCCGAGTGACCTTACATTGAAGAAAGGACGTTCTGTCCCACGACTGAAAACGAAGAATCGGGGGCGACGACGTACTCGAGCTAGCATTGCAACAGATCTGCAGGGATGTCTAGTTCTTGTTTCGGTGTCGTGACAAGAAGCCACCCATATACAGTTATACACTTCTACAACTAGCGCAAGCAACGGTTCCGGCGAACAGCATCGTGGTCCTACGGCAGGCCGCAACATTAGCAGGGTACTTGTCGCACTCGGTAGTAAATTGCAACGCTTCTGTGTTTATTGTTACAGCAAGCTACAGTAAGTCATTGTTACATGCATGATCATATCGTATCAGCAACATCATAGAGGTAGTACATGCTTCATCACTCTCTCTCCATGTCCGTGCCCATTCTGAACGCAGCAAGGTTCAATCAACGCCTGTGACATCAATCCCAAGAAGGCCGCCCGTAATGTCACCATGCCCATCGCTGAAAGCCGTCGGTCGCCGCCGAAGAAGTATGATCGCTCGCTCGCTCGTAGTATGTTGTGGTAGTATTGTCGTAGATGCATGAAAGGACGTGGGAGCTAGCAGCAGAGCAAGTGAAGCTCAGCCGCTTGACTTCCGTGCCGATAGTATGCTCATGTTGCTGTGTGTCGTGTATGCCGTGTCGTGTAGATGTCGTAATTAAAGGATATATGCCGGTGAAGTCGCTTGCTGCTCACCGGGTTTGGTTGGCTGTGATGTACCTTCAAGCCATTGACTTTACCCAGCGAAGATGCCGATCGAGTCGCTCAGCATAGCCGCTCTACGGCCTATGCTTGACCTCGATCGTATCCTCAGCAGCTTCTTCACTCTCGTCGCGCTTGCGCTTGGTAAAAGCGTTCTTCTTGCCAGAGCCTGGCCGAGCGCCGAAGGTGGAGGAGAGACGCTGATGGTTCTTGGGGTTGGTGGGCATGAGCTTGAAGCCACCCTTCTTTGCTGGTGGGTTGATGGGCGAGAAGGCGGGTGGTGCTGGTGGGGCATCGTTGTCGGACTCTTCAGCGTCGGACTCGTGCTCACCGCCATCCTCATCAGACTCCTCGGCGTCAGAGGCGGCGGCGATGGCGTCCACAAGAGTGTTACCGCTCTTGCTGGCGCCGACGGCTATCTCGCTGCCCTCCTCGTTCTCTTCAGCATCCTCATCCTCATCATCATCAGCCTCCTCCTCATCGTTGTCATCAGCCTCAGATCCAGCAGGTGTGTGGAAGGGCATGCCATCAGCCGCGCTGGCCCAGCGGACATAATTGTACTCAGGGTCAATGACCGTCTCACCATCCTCCTCCTGATGGATGAGGAACTCAATCGGCGGCATCTGGTGAATGCTATTCGCATCCCTCAGGCCCACGATGTAGCCCATCACCTCGTCAATGCGGTCGTAAGTGTAGTCATCGCCGCAGGCATCGCGGTCGAACTGATCAACAAGCTCGACAGGAAAGGCCTGCTCCTCGTTGAGCTTCTTCTCGACGCCCTTTGCGCTGAATTCAGGACCGCGGTAGCCGAACTTGGGGTGGGCGTTGTAGTCGGCAAGAGCCTCATCCTTGTCGTCGTGGTTGTCGCGCAGAGCCTTGTGCCAAGCAGCAGAGCGAGCGTGCATGTTCTTGGAAAGCTGGACCTTGAACTTGGCTTCTGGACGCCAGAGCTTCATGCGAGCGAACTGCATCTGAAGGTTCATCATGTGCCAGTCGAAGACGCCCTTCTTGCCGATGTCACCGTTGGCGTCCTTGACACGGACGGCCTTGTAGAACATGCGCTGGTAATCCTTGCGGCAGTAGGTGTGCCAGACTTGCTCGGGGATGTAGCGGGTCTCCCGCTTGTTGCGGCCGAAGAGGTTGGAGATGCTCTTGCGCCCGAAGCCTTCGGTGCCTTTGCCGTCGCGAGGGTGCCAGGTCATGCCAGAGGAGCAGTTGCGGTGGGCGCAAGACCATGGCTTCGTAAGCTTCGCACCCTCGGGACGCTCGGCGCTGGTGCCCATGCCGGTGTGGGTGCCGACGAAGTCGTGAGGAATGACAGACTTACCGACAGCCTTCTTGCCTTTGCCGGAGGCGGCGGTGCGCTTGGTGGTCAGAGTGCCCATAACCTCCTCGTCTTCGCTTTCGTGTGCCGCCATAGCATTGCGAGCCTCCTCATCGTCGTCATCATCGGAATCGGAGCCCATCGACACATGCCTCGTGATGTTCTTCAACTTCTGCTTGACGGCGAGCTCAGAAGAAGGTGTGTGCTTCTTGGGAAACTTGCGCTCGGCACGGAGCTTGCTCGCAACGCCAGGAGAGCGCGTACGAACAGGCCTGTCGGTGCTCGGTGGGGTGACGGGAGCCTTGCCTTTGCCCTTGGAGATCTTGGAGCGCTTGGCAAGTGGACTCTCGGGCTCGTCGACGTGATCTTCGTCGGCTTCTGAAGCAGCACGCTCCTTGCGTTTCTTGGAGGTCTTTGAAGGTTTAGCATGTGGACTCTCAGGCTCGTCAATTGGCCCATCGTCGGCTTCTGCGGCAGCACGCTCCTTGCCCTTGGAGATCTTCGACCGCTTGGCCAATGGGCTCTCGGGCTCCTCGGCTGGTTGATCGTCGACTTGTGTGGAAGCAAGCTTACGCTTCTTCTCGAGACGCCCTGAGGTGCGAGTCGGAGTTGGTGCGGCCATGCTGCTGGCAGGGGCGGTCTTGGCCCTCTTGGTGGGAGTAGTCATGTTGTCGTCGGTGGCTGGGCGCTTCTTCGACTTGGGGATCGTCTTTGGCGAGATCTCGGAGGAGGAAGATTGCTGCGGGGCTGGAGCCTCTGGATGGTCGTCTTTGGAGATGTAGTAGTCACTGAAGAGAGCGAGCTGCTTGGCACGTGTCTCGTCTCTATTCACTGGCGACGTGTCGATGTCGGTACTCGACTCTCCGGTAAACACGTCTGCGTCTTCTGCCGGTGGTAGTGTCGCTGGCTCGCGGATGCTTGGAGGTACTGGGGTGTTGGTTGTTTGTTGGTTGTTGGTGGTCTCCGAAGCAGACATGGAAGAAAGATCAGATGAAGATTGTCTTAAGTAGAAAGTGGGGAGTTGATGGCTGCCTAATGCAAACGCGGGCTTGCCGGATTCCACGTGAAGCCGAAGTGTTCGGGAAGGCACGCGTAGTGACTGATGAAAGAGCAGATGACTTTTCGTCTGACCTGCAGTTGATGCTCGCTCGTTCGTCCACGTGAAGGTAAGACCGATATTGCTGGTTATGTCGTTCCTGCTGAGCGGATGTGATTGACTGTTCGTCTGATGTCTGCCAGAGACAAGGAGACTCGTGTCGTCCGTTCGCTTGTGAATGCTGCTGCAGGTGGTGAATGCTCGATGGGTCTGAGTCACGCGGCCGATGTCCGTTCGCAGTGGCTTGGTCGTGAATGGTAGTCGTTGTTTGTTGGATTGGATCTTTGATGATGTGATGAATGCTATTGCAGTATACAGACTTGAGATGTGGTATGAGATATGGAAGTTGGTATGGTATGAGAAGGAATAGAAGAGAGGGAGAGATCTGGAAGAAGAGCAGCATACTTATGCGCTGTCTGCTATTGTCGAGCATGCTATTGTCGTCGTGTGAGGTTTGCGCGTGCCCGCGAGATCTCTGACGTGGCGGGATAGCCAGCTATATCCGTGGTGAATGTGAACTTCAGATGTTCGAGAATAGCATCACCTGAAACAGACTGTCCGCCGAACATCGGAAAGCGGAGGTGTAAGCGGGCCATTGTCCCTGTATTGTGAAGATGAGGGTGAGTATGACCCTGGGCAATGCGCTTGCCTGCTGTCAGAGGAGCAGTTCGGTGCGGCCGAGCATCTCTTGTTGTATGAGCGTGCCGGTTATGGCATGTTTGCTTGCTGGATCTCGTGTAGAGTCGGATCTTGGGGTGCGGGATCGCGCCTGCTTGATCTGTAGCCGTATTGCATGTGGTAGTTGCCATTGCCGGGATGGCCGATGTGCTTCTATTGCCTGTGCTCCATCTTGGCCAGCTTTGATGGCTCATGCCTGTATCGTGCCCCCGTAAGGTAGAGATTTGGACAGTCGTAATATGGGTGCGTCGACGTCCTATGGTATGCGCGAATGAAGTAGAAGAAAGCAGAAGCGTGAAGTGAAGTTGAGCTCAAGCACCGGAATGCGAAGCGGGATGTGCCGCAACGCGCTTTCCGCTTCGGGACGCTTGTAGCAAGGCTGGCCGAAACGAACTTCAAGAGTGATTGGGAAGATACAGGGCCTTGAAGGAGTGGATAAGGGGAGCTTGGAGTGTGCCATAGCGGTATATGATGTAGACTACATAGCCATAAGCCGAACTCGCCCGGAGCTCAATGGCAGTATGCTGCGAAGGGCTAAGCAACAACCTGAGAGTTCAACCCATCATAGTCTCCCATTGCATCAGCAGATCACGTACAAGCCCTCTCAACCTTCCCTCTGATCTCCTCCAGACCCAGTCTCGCAGCCCGACAAACAATAACACCCTTCACAGCCCCGCTTTCCACCACCTTCACGAACCCAGGCGTGATCTCCGCCGCCATCAACTCCAAACATCTCTCAACTTCCTCCCGACTGATCGGATTGCGCAGACTCTGCTGTAATTGCTGCACCATCGCCGGCATACTCAATGTCACCCTAGCTTTCGCACCAGCAAGCATGTCCAGCGTGCGCGCAATGTCTTCGATCCTGTGGAGTGCCGCTTTTCGCTCTAGTTGCTGCTTTGTTGCGCCTGCAGGCATGGAGGCAGAGAGGTTCTGTTTGGCGAGGACGCGGTCGAGGAGGGAGGTTCCGCGGTTTTGGACGGCTTGCGTCGTCTTCTCCGATGGATGGGTGTGCGTAGTTGCCTTCGCGGACGCTTGGGAGGCAGATGACTGCGCGGACTTGAGATCTGCGAGGCGCGCTTGGCCGCGAGCAAACATTGGTGCTGCTTTCTCTTCGGAGCCATTCTTCGTGATCTCTGCCAATGGCAGCTGGGCGAGGAATATGCTGGCTTCCTGCTTGCCAGTGTTGGAGTACCATTGATCCCATCGCTTCGCCAGCGCATCTTCAAACCGGCCGTTGAGCTCATCTTCATCGACATAGCTTGCCGCCCTCTTAAGCGCTCTGCCTCTTGCTTGCACTCTGGCTAGACGAATGCCAGCGCGACCGTAGTCTTCAAGCACGAAGTCGCTTTGGCCGACAGATAGCAGTCTGCGGAGGTCTTCGAGAGTCACAGCCGTTCTGCGCCACGTCTTCGTCACCATGGGTAGCAAAGCGTCCACGTTGACGGGTGAGGAGGTGCCGTTGTGCGCATAATACATGCTGAGCGCTGCCAGGAAGGCCGCATGAAGGCCACAGAGGTCTTGTAGCTCGCTTGGCAGTGATGCATCCGTAGCCGGCTCGCTCATCTTGTCGGCTTCTGGTGTGTCGGGTGGTGTGTCGTAGCCCAATGGCCTCTTTCCCAAGGCGAACGGAATGGCCGCGTCAGATGAAGAGAGCTTTAGTCTGTCGAAAAGGGCGGCTGCGTTCTTGCTGGGTGTCTCTTTGGGAGAGGGAGGGAGGGCTTGCTTGAAGCGCTTGGTTCGTGGTGTGCTGATTTTCGCGGTGTCGTCCTTTGCAGCGGCGAACTGATTGAAGAAGCCTGCTCTCGTGTTCTGCGTGTGACCACCTTCATCGCCTTCAGAGCTCTTAGCCTCCTCCGCCACATCTTCCAGACTCCTCTTCCTCTTTTTCTTGTCTTCCTTCGCTGGTGTGGGCTTTGCAACGGCTATCGCAGGCGGCGTCTCGTCGCGCTGATGGACCGTCTTCTTCCGCTTGCTCGAGGTCTCATTAGCGACTTGCGTCTTGCTAACGCTTGCGAAAGCCTTGATGCCTTTCTGCTGAGGCATTGTTGACGTGTGTTTACTCGAAGTTTGATCGTCGGTGGAGGCGTGCTTGCGCTTGCGAGTACCGGCCATTGCTGCTGTATGTATATGGTGTGTATTATGCGGTGCGTTGAGATGTGTGAGAGAGATAAGGCAGAGTCTGGTGGTTGCTGGATGGTTTAACAATGGAGCGTGTAATTAAGATGGCTGAAATCGCGTTCTGACGCGCGACGCGAAAAAGCGGAAGTATCCGATAATCCCTGTATCCGAGCGCCAAGCCCAGCTTCCTCACTTCCTTCCACTCTCAGGCAAACATACAGTGTCCATACCGACCGTATAGCAGGTACGACGATCCATTGCGCATGGCATAGGCAATATGTGATCAGCATCTTCGACCGACGAAGTTTCCCTTTTCGAAGATATCACCTGCCTTCCGGCCGACTTCGCTCTCTTCAGCACCTTCTCCTCTTCCAAACCTTTCGGCAAGAGCCATACATCCTGCCTCGACATTGTGGCTACGGCTACGGTAGAAGGAGCGGATGAGCAGCAACTGCAACATGACTGCGCCTCCGTCTGAGGTAGCGAGATGAAAGCCATTCTACCGCAGGTGCACCACGCAATTCACTGTGCAGACGTCGGACATCACGATGGTAGCATGTTCGACCGACAAGACTACCCAGTCTGATTGCATGGCCCGAGCAAGAGGTGTGTCTTTTCTCACCTTGCTCTATTCAGCACGTTCTTTCCTTCCACGCCTTCCCCGCGCAACCACTATCTCCTGCCTCCACTCGCAGTCAGGGAAGGCAAAAGGACATACAAGCAGCAACTACAGAGCGCGTGGGAAGCCTCCTGCCTCGACAGTACGCCTGCCGTCCCCGCTCTGTAAACATGCCCTCCTCTTCTCTTCTTCTTCCTCTTCTCTTCCTCTTCCTCTTCCTCACACTCCAACCAAGCATATCAGTTTGTGCATCAGATTGTACTGCAACATTCCCAATCCATTACCACAACAGCAGCACTCAACGATATACCAGCAACAAAATACAGAACAGTACACGACAGCAACCATCCTCCCGACACCATGCTGGCCCCCAACCTTGGAGTCCTTGCTACGGCTGGGCTGGCTGTTACAGCAGCGGCTCTCCCAACTGTCGACGTGGTTGTCCAGCAGTTGTCTCGAGGCAACGAGGGGACTCCCACGAATCAATCCATCACCTTCCCACTGGACATAGTCTACATCCCGTCACAATCCAATCCGCCGCTCAGCCTGGACAGGACGGTGGCCATGTATCTGACGGGAGCCGACGGCGTGGATGTCGATCTACTGGACTGCTCGGCAGGGCTCTTCGCTGGTGGAGGTGTCTACGCCAATGGTACGTGAACTCTCATGCTGCTGTCAGGTCTCATTGCAAGTGGCTGATCTTGCAAAAGCACGCTTCAGCAAACTCCTCCCTGCCTATGTAGACGACGAAGGCTTCAAAGACTCAGATCCACCGACACTCAGTGGTGTGTTCTGCTTCCACCACGGCCCTCGCGTGGTGTCGACGACTACCATCTACGTTCCCACCACTCAAGACGTCTACCGGCAGGCAGAGCCCACGCTCGAGGCGAGATCCACGCCGGAGGTCGAAGCCTTGCCAGCCATCAAGCGTTCACCGACGACGACATACACTATCAAGGTCGAGCCCACGTCTACCGAATGCCTGTCACCCACCGTTGTCGACTACATGGACACGCTTGTGCATACGCACACGCATCTGTATACGCATACGCATACGCACTCGGCGACGATCAACGTCCCAGCTGGCCCACCGCCGACACCTCTCTATTCTACGATCACCATGACGCCCTCCGGGATA
The DNA here is from genome assembly GCA_022814695.1 of Neocatenulostroma microsporum. Lineage (NCBI taxonomy): Eukaryota > Fungi > Ascomycota > Dothideomycetes > Mycosphaerellales > Teratosphaeriaceae > Neocatenulostroma > Neocatenulostroma microsporum. Next base: position 27,906 of record JAKLLW010000327.1, read on the forward strand.
CCGCTCGAGGCGAGATCCACGCCGGAGATGAAAGCCCTGCCAGTGATCAAGCGTTCACCGGACACGACATACACCATTCAGGTGGCAACCACCTCCGTGGAAGGTCCATTGCCGACCACTGTCGACTCCACACACACGCTTACAGCCACGGCGGATACCCATACCCATACGTACACGCACACGGTCACGGTCGAGCCTCTCTACTCAACGGTCACCATCCTGCCCACACCGCCGACCGCTCTGTACTCCACGGTCACCAGCATTCCCACCTGGACGTCAATCAGCACATACGTCCCTGAAGAGACCTCGTACTACACGCCCATTGTGTACCCAACGGAGAACAAAGTCACGATCACGACAACGGTCATGCCAGCCGAGGCGCCTATTTCGCGGACGGTAACGTGGGACGACACGGCAACCGTCGGTTTCCGCAAGCCTGGGGAGACCTCTTGGGATACTACAACCTTCTACCCGTCTACCATGACCCTCGTGATGTCTTCGGGAGCCGTCAAAATCCCTCCTGAGGAGCCAATCATCACGATGTCGTTCACCACGAGCTCGGGTCAGATCGTCCCTGCTGCTCCCCAAAGCGCGTCGGAGCTTTTGAGCCTTCCGACGCCCCCCAGGGCTAGTGCTGTCACGACCTCTACAATCGAGGCTGCGACTTACGAGCCATTCTTCTCCGTGCCGACGGACTGCTTGTGTACCGGAGACGCCTGCGTCAACTCCGGGATGGTTCCACCTGCCACGGATGCCTCGATGCCGATCATAACGCACAGTCTCTGCCAGAGCGACTGTCACACGCACTATCCTCAGGTCACGGATGTCTCTGGCGTGGAGACGACTGTGTATCCTACCACCCTCGGTCCACGCGACATCGGTGCGGAGGCAACAAAGCCGTCTACCACGGCGTACGCCCGTACCCTCACCCGTACCACCAGCAGCGGAGAGATGCACCCAACCACCTCCCGCATCGCGTCTATCTCCGCGCATTTGGATGCTCGGGCTGTCCCTGCTGCCGTAGCCGCTGGAGCGATCCCGGAGGCGGCGTCCACCCTGTCTGTCTCCCTTGCTTCTTGGTGCACGCCTGTGGGGAGCCAGCCGACTACGGCCGAATGTTACGAGCTTGATGAGCAGGACTGCACGCGAAGCTTGCAACGTCTCTCGGATCTTGACTGCCTGGGACGGTTCAAAGATCCGCACTTCACGCCGCCGTACGTGATATTCATTGACGATATCTACTCCGATGACACCTCGATCACGAGGATCACGCAGACCGTGAGCGCCCTCCCGACGGACTCTCCTTATGCCGCCGCCCTCGCTCCACGCGATCTGGACCCAGCCGCTTTGAGTCCGTTCACCTACACCCACACCACTACCAGATACCCAGCTGGTCTTGCTAAGACGTCGACCTACACCGCCGTGGCAACGCCCATCACATACCCGCCGGTCACGACCACCGTTACCGTTCATGTCCCCACCGTCTTCGAAGAGAGCGGCCACATCGTCACGAAGACCGTAGCCGAGGTTTTCACCGGCGTGAGCACACCGATCTATACGCCTACGCCTGGAGCAAAGAAGCCGAAGACCAATGATGCTGTCTCGGGCAATGGTACACTGGACTTGGAGGCCAAGGCCTGGTTTGGTCTGGCGTTGGCTACTCTCTGGTTGGCCATGGTGCTTTGAGTGGTCGGTGGAGGGCCATGGTCGGTGACATGTCGCCACCTGGAGAGGGATAGAGGATGAGGATGAGGATGAGGTTTCTTTGGTGCTTTATGCTTTGTGTTCTTGTTTGGGAACATTGCGGCTGCTCTTGTCGAGCATTGGTGGCATGGCTCGTTGACATGGCATTACGGCAGGTTGGCTCTCGGATGGCTCTGGTGGATGCTGCTGTCGCTGGGCTTCCTTGTGTATTGCACATCTTTTCCTTGACAGCAATGGCGGTGATGCATGGAAGCAAGGGAGGTATACAGGAGCATTGTACATGGTACAGAGTAATTCTACTTGTTATATCACTGCCTCCTCATCGTGCACGAACGTCATCACTACACCGCGGCGTGTACATGCTTCCCGGGCCTGCAGTCCACCGCTGTACATGACCTCGCTACCGCTACCTTGCCTCTCAGATCTACATGTCTTCCTCAGGCGAGCCGGCTTCCGCATCGCTGCCTTCTTGGAAGCCGCCGACGGACCTTCCACTCTTCTCACGGGAAGCTTCGAGTGTCACCCGAGCTTGCTCAATGGCTTCTCGCTCGCGCTGCTTGAACGCCGCCTGATACTGCTCTCGCTTCTTCCGTCGCTCGTCACTCTCTTCTGCGGAAGCAGACTGCGCAGCACCACCACTTGTGCTGGCTCTGCCTATGCTGGGAGACACTCCAGCCGCACCGCCTTGTCGTGAAGATGGTCCGTCTGCAGCTCTGGCGGGTGTTCCAGATGCGTGCGGCATGTGTGGTTTGCTGTCAACGGCTCTGAGCTGAGGGTCAATGTTGTTTGTGGTCGCGGACTCCGCATCCACGCCGTGCTGTTGCGGAGACGGGTTGCCGCTGTTGAATGCCCTGAGCTCGTCTCTGAGATCCTTTCCTCCAAGCCCAGGACGGGACTTCGGTCTTCTGGTTGACCTTATAACGTTATCGTAGGTGTTCATTTGCGTACTTGAGACATGGGCGCCTAGCTCGTTCTCTAGCTGCCTCTCCACAGCATTTGCGGAGGGAATAGGAGCATCTTCGCTAGCTTTCTTCTCTGCTTCAAGAGGTCGCAGCCAGGATGGGACTGAATAGTCGGGTAGTGCGGACGGCTGGCTTCGGCTGTAGCTAGCGCTGCCATGAGGCAACGGACTACGGGCGGAAATGGACGGATGGTACGGCAGACCATTTGATTGTGGTGCTTGCAGATGGGGCTGTGGCGGTGGCATAACGCCTGGGCTGGGCGCGATGGTGGACGGCTGATATGGCAGGCCATTTGGTTGCGGTGCTTGCAGATGTGACGGCGGTGGCATCGTGCCTGGGCCTTCCATTGGCACCATGTACATTTTGCCGCGCCCTGGAACGTGTACGATCTGCGGTTGCTGCCCATTACCCGGCGCCAGCTGCGGGATATAAGCCGGCGGTGGACCCTGCTGCTGTGGTGCCGGCGGCATCGGGACGCTCGCTGGCGGTTGCAGTCGTGGGATCGCGGCTTTTCCAGGTGGAGCTGTAGGGAGTGGCGGATGTGCACCACTTGGGCCAGGGCCACCAGCAGGGGGTGCCGGAAGCGGAGATGCTTGACCAACTTTCGGATCTTGCCACCGAAGCGCGATGCCATTCTGCACCCGCAGCTCAGACGCCGACTCGGATCTCGCCGGCTCCGGGGGCGGTGGTGGAGGAGGTGGTGGCCGCGGAGGACTTAAGGTACGCTTAGTCCATCCGTACCCACCTCGATTCGGTAGACCCGGGAACGGGATCGGTATAGCTGTACCTTCCAGCAAGGTTGGCGCATTTCCATCTTCGGTACCTTTGTTCTTGTCCTGGAGTGCCTTCAATATTGGCAAGGCGACCTTGACAGCTTCAGGAATCTGCTTGCAGACAGCTGCCAGTGCCAGCGTAAGCCCTTCACTGGTCGTAGTGTCAATCATGCCCAAGCATTGCTTCTTTTCCGACTGCTCCCCTGTTGGCTCCTCGATCGTGGTTCTCAATACGACACCCTGATTCGCCTTTCGCCACTTCTGGCTCACGTTTGCGACTTCCTGCTTCCCGATGTACTGCGCTTGCTGCGTTATCGAGCCCTACTTGTCTTGCAGCCAGTGCGTCACGGCGGAGTAGGCATAACCCTCTTCAACCTTGTTCTTAACGAAGTACATCATGGCATCGCTGCGCTTGAACTTATCCAGGAAGTCGATGTCGTGATTGTGCGAGTCGTCTTGGCACTTCTCTGTCTTCTGGATATGCAGCCACTCCGGCAAGCACTTGCAAACCATGAAGCCGTTCTCATGGTCTTCGTCCGTATCGCCGTGGATGGTGTAGTATGTGAGACGAATGCGCATTGGACAGGGTGGGGTGTCTTCAATCATCCTCATCTTCGACGTGCGGTTCCGAGTGCCTGAGCTTTCGGGCACTCTCGGCTTGCCGCTTACTCGTCTGCGGTGTCGACATTCCCAGGTCTCAATGCGTGCACCAGTCTCGGTTTTGTCTCGCTTGACGGAGCACTGCCATACATTGGACATATGAGGCCACAAGTCTGCTATCTGCTGGCTCGTGAGGAGGATTGGCTGTTTGAGCTCGTATAGCTTCTGTCGGAGTTCATCGATATTGTCCACGATGGGGTTGTATTTGACTCGTTTGTTAGAGTAATGCAGATGGGAGCCTACCACCGGTGGCATGCCCATGTTCCTGCGGATGAAGTCCTGCAGAGTTGGCGTGGGTTGTGCGCCAGCAACCGTTTCCTCTCCAGCGTTGCCGCCTTCGGCTTGCGAGGTTTGTGGTTGGTTCGTGGCACTGGTACTCTGTTGCGGCGTTTGCTCGGTCGTGCCATCGGCGGTGCTCTGAGCTGTATTCGCACTCCCATCTCCACCGGCGTCGCCTTGAGACGGTCCACTGGCATTTTGCAGGGCGAGAATCTGCTCAGCGGTGAGTAGATCACCGTTGGCTTGAGTCGTTGTCCCTGATGGACTGGCCGCAGCCTGCTGCGCTTGCTCCTCCAGGGTCCTGGGTAGCCACTGCCCTTTCGGCCCACGCTTGCGCCCATACTCCGGTCCGTGGCTCCAAGAAGCTCTCGGCGCAGGCTGCTGAGGATTGATGTCGCGGAGAGACACATGGGTAGGTTGATGTCCATCCGTACCTGGAGTCTGTTGCTGGGAAGGCCGTTGAGTCCTGGCGATCTCCATGGTAGATGCGGTCGTCGAGGTAGATTGGGCAGTGTCACTGTTTCGGGGAGATTGACTAGGCTGAGGAGGCAGCATCAGGCCAGTACGCGCTTTCGATGCTGTCCGTTGCCCGTCCTCAGCAGTACGTTTCCGCTTATGTCCGGTTGTAGATGGTTGAGACTGACTTGAAGACTGGAAAGGCCGTGAATTCGCTGAAGATGAAGTACCTTGTTCCACGTTCTGACGCTCACCCTGCTGTGACACTTGGTATTTCGGGTCTTGAGCAGTCTCCATTCCGGCATTATGCGTCCACTGCTGCGATGAGGACCGGCTTGACTGCTGCGGTGGTTGCTGGTAGGAGACCTGCGCTGGGTTTACACCTCCTTGATACTGACTGGACTGCACCGCTCCAGTATTTGTGCCGTATGCGTGCGAGCTCTCCGTTTGCGATGAAGAGCGGCTGGACTGCTGCGGTGTCTGCTGGTTAGAGACGTTCGCAGGATTTGCATTTCCCTGATACTGGCTCGTTGGTGCCGATGCGGCAGACGAGCCGTAGACGTTGGACTTCTCCGCTTGCGATGGAGTCTGGCTTAATTGCTGCGGCGTCTGCTGGTAGGAGCTCTGTGATGGGTATACACTTCCCTGATACTGTGTCGATGGTGTGACAGCAGTAGAGGAGCTGTAAGTGTTGGACCTCTCCGCCTGCAATGATGACCGGCTTGAAGGCCGCGGCACTTGCTGGTTCGAGGCCTGCGGGGAGTCTACATTGTTTTGGTACTGGGTCGTCTGCATCACAGCGGCAGGAGTGCCGTAGACATTCGACTTCTCTGCCTGTGACGGACGGAATGGCCATGTCTGCGCTGTACTGTTGGTTGCCGATTGGGATTGACCTCCGATGGTGGAATAGTAACTCGGGACATGGCTGCTGGTGAAGCTGCCAGTAGATGAAGCATTGTTGACTTGGTAGTATGAGGCATCATTCGTAGATCCATAGTAGCTTGCGCCTGTCGTCGCTTGCGAGGTCTGCGAGGGCCATTGTTGGTTGTACTGCGGATAGGATTGCTGTGTCTGCTGTGTGGGCTGAGAAGACCATGTTGGCGAGTCTTGAGGCCAAGCCGAGCCAGTGGCGCGGAAAGTAGAGCCATACGGTCCAGAGTATGCAGATGTGCCTGCCATCTTGAGCCTGGCGCGTTGAAGGGTAAATGTCGATGTTGAACCTGGCTGCGTGGCGACTTAGGGGCTGTTTTGCGCCCTACGTGGGAGTCGCGGTGGTTCTGAGTCATTCGCATACACCCTCCATCATCCAACCCTGTTGATTGCAACGGCAATGGGCGCCAGCAAGTCTGCTTGTTCGTCGCTCTGACACGATCGCTGTGTGTTAAAACACCAACTTTGCACGCGTCGTCCGAGAGCCCAGACCGACGCTTGTCCGCATTGGTCGAAGTCTAGTGGACCCACCAGAGTCCTCTCCTTCCTCTTTCTATTCAACTGCATCTCTTCACACCTCCACTCTCACCTTGTCCCCTCGCATACACTTTCCATCTTGTCAATACTGGTAGACTGCCCAGCGTCTGAGGTTCTGCATGCATACGATGCTCTTGGGCGGCCCACAACGCGATCAGGAGAGATGCTTTCGTGGAGGCTGAGCTGCGGTCACGTAGAGGCGCAGCAGACGAAGCAGATGATCGTCCGAGCCTGATAAAGTTTGGTGATCTCGCGATCTTCAATCTTCTAAAAGACTGACAGTACTCAGAGGATGCACAACCAAGACTCGACATGACAGCGAAGAGGCCGTTTGAAGCCACCGACTGGCGGCCGGCGACGCGAAGAAGGGCGGAGAACGCCCTAAGTCCAGGTGGATTCCGCTATACTCCATTAACGAAACCGGAAAACATACGGCTGCTCGTGATCCTCCCCGGCAAGCCTGATGACAGGATTCGCTGCAGCATTGCCGAGTACGAAACCATCCGGTGGTTTGAGCGGAATACAGAGTATGCCGCGATCTCGTACACCTGGGGAGCTCTGGCACCGACTAGGCAAATTCTCTTGAACGGACAGCTGCTGAGTGTCAGACACAATTGCTGGGCTGCATTGTGTGCTGCTCGTCATCATCGCCTCGCAACCAGATACTGGATCGACGCCTTGTGTATCGACCAGAGCAACATACCGGAGAAGAGTGCGCAAGTACAGATGATGTCCCTGATATTCTCCAAAGCGCAGTGCACCTTGGCCTGCGTTGGCTTGGATCCGGCGAGTGACGAACTGCTCAATCGTATCCGGGGTTTGGTATCGAACGCTGGAGCTAGCGTTGCGTGGTTGCGGAAGGCTACTTTGGACCAGTTGGATCAGGAATGCGAGGACTTGCTGCGCTCTCTAGCAGTCCTACCGTATCTTGGCCGCATCTGGATCGTACAAGAAGTACTGCTTGCGCAAAAAGTCACACTAATAGGACTCACGGCAAGTATATCTTGGGGAGACTTGCGCAAGCAATGGGATAGGTTTCGCCCTTTGTCTGGACTTGGACGTACTAATCAGGAACACCTGCTCTTTCACAGCCGGGATGCCGAAGACGGTCAGGGTTCTGTGTCGGCACTTCACTCGACATCAAACGCATTGACTGAGATCATTCTCGAACATGGCGCAGCTGAATGCGCTGTTTTGCATGACAAGATTTACGCTCTACTCCCCATCGCACGAGTCTCGAGGTCCGGATATAGGCTCACTGTCCATTATGCTAAATCACTCTTCCAACTGCTGCTAGATGTCGCGGATGGACTGTGTAGCACTTCCGAGGGTGATCGTTTGTTTGGCGCACTTGGCCAGCTTCTGGATGACTTCGCTCCACAGCTCGACGATCTCGAGGTGCAGCGTTTTCTGTGCCGCCGTGGTCACATCACGGATACCCAGATCACCAGACCGCTCGATGCGGATTCCCACCCACAATTGCATTGGGAGGGACACGCCATCTCAATCGCTTGGCTACGTTGCTTGCCCGTCTCCGAGTTGGCCAATCTTCCGCGTATGCGAGTTGGCGATCAGGACATTGAACTCCGATTGCTACAGGGATCTCCGCCTTCCGAACACGGCGCTGGTCACTTGCTCGTCCGGGTAACGCATCCTTTCCCGGTCCTTCTGCTTTGCTAAAAGCGAGCACAGTTCCACCGGTCGCTCGGCGGTAGCACATGGGACTACGAGCTTCTCGGCCAAATTTTCGAGTATCAGGAAAGCTTTCAGCCGCCACGACCGTCTCACTTGCTCTATGAGCGATGTCGCACGTGCCCAAGCCGGGTGGGTTGCGCTCTGCAGTCTTGGACTAGAAAGTTGGTGTTGGACTCCCGAGACCTGCTCGCTTGGGCAATCTGGGACAAATACAGAGTAGTAAAGCCATGCGATATGCTCATCACTGTCCCGGGTGGTCGATCGTGCGTACGCTTGACGATGCCAGACGCGAGAGACACGATGCCTGCTACCTACACCCAACCCTTCGAGTTCGAGCCGATGGCCGAGTCGCCGACCGAGACATCAGATACGTAGCCGCGAACCTCTACCGCGGCTTGTGAGACGCTGAGCAGGCTTACTGAGTTCCGTGCTCCGACCGGAATGCAAGCATGATCGGGAGAACAACCTGTACCCTTTCACACATCCCGAGCTCTCGGCGCTGAGGGAGTTGACAAAAGGCTATACAGGAGCATGAAAATACGTACTGTTGTCGAGGGGTGTGATCAGCATGTCCGAAGTTGCACATGGTCGTTGAGACTTGGGGAACCACGCGGCAGCACATCGAGCGGTTGCAAAGTCAGAGAGCGATATTACATGTCATTCCCGCCCGCGGGTGTCTCGGTACGACTGGTCGTCCCAGTAAACGATAACTATCACAGACCTCGCTGCCTTCGCTAAGCTAAGTGCTCACTGGGAATCCTCGCAGCTCGTGCCTGACTCATGGGCTGCTTAGCGGAAATGAGCAGCGCCGAGATTTATGATGTGGTCGCGAACGCTGCTCACGGTACTTCAATGTCACACAAGACAAGAACGCTGACTGTCCAGCATAAGTGTATGCATCTAGTATACGTAGCGGAAATGCGGGTTCTGCTTGTCGGTAAGGCCCGCGAACGCCTCCCCATCGGCAATGTCTTCCTTGGCAGCACTGCTCTTCTCGTCCCTTTTGCTATTGGCAACCCGGAAGTAAGCGTACAAGACGACGCAAAGCGCGATGATGACGCACTGGAAGCTCATCATGGTGGACTTGGCCTGGGTGAACTCTGGTGCGTCCTTCGCCTGGAAGGTCTGAGGGCCGATAATGTTCCCGATGGCAAATGCAGCGTTGAGAATGGCGGTGGCGCAGGCCTTCTTGGTATGGCCGGCAACGTTTGCTGTGACCCAGGAGAACTGGATTGGAACCGCACCAAAGATGGAGTATACCAGGTAGATGCCCGCCAGTAGGCCCCCTCTGTTGGTTTTGGGCAGGTACGCCATGAGAGCGGATCCGATGATGCTCGGGATCGTAAGCAGGATCAGGAACAGCCAGCGGTTGCCGAAGAACTTCACACCGTACGAGCTCAGCAGGCACATGGTGACAGCAAACGCTCCCCCGCCCATGTTCAGCAATGCTGTCTTCTTAGCAGTGTAACCAAAGCCTTTGATCAAGGTAGCGCTGTACGTGGTCACTACTCCACCGCCGCCACCCTCCAACAGCATGATGAGCCATTGGCACCAGAGCTGGAAGTCGCAGACAGCTTCCTTCAGCTGTGCGAAGGAAAAGGACCGACGGTTCTCGATGCCGGTCTGATTGATTTTCACATGCTCGAGCAGTGACACCTTCTCCAGATCCGACAAGAAGCGAGCTTGCATTGGAGTGTCGGGAACAAGGAAGAAGATGGCGGTGGCCAGGAAAAGCGTGAGGAGGCCGATGACGATGTACCTGTTCTGCGGGTCAGTATGTCTTCTTGAAGACGTTGTGTCAATTTCTCTGCGCTTACATGATACGCCAGCCTGCGAGCGGTGCAGTGAGACTGACGTGCTGGAAGCACCAGGACAGGAAGCCACCAACGATCATGCCGCCTGCGGTGCCCATGTACCACCAGACGAACCGCACAATCTGCTCCTGCTTTGTGTACCATTGGCTACTGATCAACATGAGCGATGGTGGGATACCAGCCTCAAAGATGCCAGAGAAGATGCGAGCCGTAAGCAGCCCGTTGAAGCTTGAGGCCGCAGCTGTACATGCAGTCGCTACCGCCCAGCCAAACAAGCACGTGGCGAGCCATTTGCCGACCGGCATCCGTTGGAGGAGGTATACTTGACACTGTCAGGTTCCGCTGCACAGCAATGACAAGGCTGAAAAGTGACTGACTGGTCGGAAACTCGATGATCAAGACCGCAATCCAGAACGCCGACGAAGCATTGGTGAAGTCGTTCCCTTTGAGCTTGAGCTCTTTCGTTACACCCATGACGTTGGCATACTGTATCGTAACATCAGCTTCGGCCCTCGCGGATAGACACGACTAAGCTGCTCGGATGCGTACGTTCAGCGCTATCTTGTCGAGATAGTTCATGAGGTAAGAGAGGGCCAAAAAAGGGACGATATGGAGATCGACCTTCCTGCGGAGAGCTCGCATGCGTCGGGAGTCAAGAGCGAAATGATCGCGGGTACCATGCTGCTTAAGATAATCCAGTGCCTCATCGCCAGTACCAGCAGGCGGTATAGCGACGTTCGACTCGCTGCCGCTGCCGCTGCTCGACCGAGCGGCCGTGGCGTCCGTGGCGTCTTTCTCCGACATCTCGAAAAGAAGCAGCTTGGCAGAGCCCTGCGTCCCCTAAAGTGTTACTGACCAAGATGGTGGATGGAGGAGAATCTGGAGAAAGAAGAGCGTGCAACACCAGAGTAGAGGTGAAGGGGATTTCTCGTGAAGGTGCTCATGCCTAGAAGCTCGAGCATTGCACGCTGATTGCACAAGAGCAGGGTACTTCCAACCGATAACGCTTGCGCAGTGGTGCGGCGCACATCCAATCTGCCCACACGGCTCTATGCAAAGCTGTCTAACCGAATGGCAGTACATGGTGGTTGCAGTGACGATCTTGTCTAGAAGTAGGTTTCGGGGCCGCGTCTCGGGGAGTTGCGTATAATGCCTCAAGTCCTTTGCGGTTTCAACTCTACGCGGAAGTCGGACTGTAGCTATCTCCGCTCCGTTCTTAGTTACTATACGTGTATCTCGCGGAGATATCTACGCGTATTATTTACTATCTTATATACCTCGTCGTCGCCGCCGCTAGTAAAGCTAAAGTTTATATAAGATATCGCTATTAGCTCGGAATCGAGGTATTGTTACTATTATTATAGATCTTTCTACTCTTATCGCGTTTAATACTATATACGCGCCGCTAGAGGTATATACGCTACTAGAGGTATATAAGGAGCTTACTATAGATAAGGATAAAGATAAGGATAAGGAGGATAGTATTTATTAGACTCTATAGCCGATCGAGTTAGATAAGGAGCCTATACCTACGTAGTTAGCTAGTATAGCTTAGCGTATAGAAGATAAGGATAGTAAGTACTTAGATATTAATAATATAGAGCTAGTATAGTAAAGAAAGGTATATAAGATACTCTTAGAGGTTCTATAGAACTATCCTATAGTAGTATTACCTAAAGTTAAAGATCTTCGAGCTCTATAGT
>JAKLLW010000328.1:0-39397 GCA_022814695.1 Neocatenulostroma microsporum
CTGCAAGCTGTCCTCCACCGGCGGCTTGAAACCAGACGTTCTGCAGCTGTTTCTCAGCACCGAAGGCTTTGTGCTATTCATCCCCGAGCCACACGATATATGGCGAATCATCGCGACTTACGACAATGCGCCAAAGGAGCAGAACGTCAGCCTGTACCAACAATGCTGCGACGAGCGAGCAGTACCCGGTATTGAAGTCTCGGAGCTCGTATGGAATAGCCGATTCCATATCCATCACCGACTGGCGCATCAGTACCGCAAAGGGAGGGTCTTCTTGGCCGGAGATGCGGCACACGTGCACTCTCCAGCTGGAGGGCAGGGCATGAACACTGGCATTCAAGATGGCTTTCGTCTGGGCCAGATCATAGCTGAAGCAGTGAAGGAACGTAAGACGGAGGGAGCAGACCTCGACCGATATGAAGCGGAGAGAAGGCCAATTGCGAAGGGAGTAGTGGCACTAACGCACAACATTACTTCCGTGGCGTTGATTGAGCATCCAGTGTTAGTCGTGCTGCGGAACTGGTGGATCAGCCTGGTAGGAAGGATACCGATCGCAAAGAGCTGGTTGACGTACAAGCTCGCAGAGTTGGAGCACTGAAAGGAATGCGCACTGACACGGAAGTTTTCTGTGCTCAGCATCAAGATGGCCTTCAGCATCTTCACGCGATGAAAAGAAGAATCCCAATACTGTAGTGCGAGACCCGGAGTATCACGGAGGAGCTTCCAGCTCCGCAACCTCAGCTTTTCCCGTCCCTAGCTCATGAAACTTTACGGCTTGCTCTAACTCATGTCTTCCGAGAGGACCGATGTTTGCTTGCAACTCTGAACGAACAGCATTGCGCAGGTCAAGCTCGTGAAGCGCAGCCTCCCCGTCAGCCTCGTTAACCGTGAGGAGCTCGGGGTCCGGCGCTTCGCTGACCTTCTCATCCGGCGCCGAAGCAAGTTGTGCCTCTCCTCGCCGTGCTCGGCGCCGGCGTTGTCTTCTGAAGGCCCATACGACCACAGCAGCCGTCACAGCCACTACCAAAATGGCTGCAATGATGATACCTGCGAGCGCTCCGCTGGATAAAGATGCGTTTTTGCTATGTCGACCTTCCCCGCTAGGGTTCGGCGGCAGGATGTTCTCGATGACCTGTGGTATCGAAGTAGGCGGGAACAACGCCTGAGAGACCGAGAAGTTATGTCTGTCATAATCGGCGATAATGTAAGCTTCTTGGAAGAAGGTCCTCCCAAGCGTATATTGACTGTCGTTCTGCGCCTGCTTGAGCGGAAAATATCGCGCATCTGCGCCGACGATCGGTCGCGTGACGTTGAGGTCGAAGGCAGCGTAAGGGAGGGCGATGTCAACGGTGCTGTTGCCACCGCCACCAGCCTGTGCCAGGTTGAATGTGAACGTTGGGTTCTGGGCTAGTAGAGCATCATGAACGGCTTCGTCGATGAGATACAGCTCTGCCGTGCTGTTCCAGGTCAGATTGAATGCTCTCTCGAAGGCTTGGCAAACCTCTACTGGTAGCCATAATTCGGTCACCAGGCTATCAATGAAGACGTTGATGCCCTGTGCCAGAAGCGGGGAGCTGCCGACCGTGTTGTATGCGATTGCCTCCAAGCTCACTAGCAGGTCTCTCGAGAAGTCGCTACCGAAAGCGAAGGTGACGTTGTTTGGCGTGAAACGGGTGGCATCGTAGCCTCCGAGCGTGAGGCTGCCGAAGACTGGAGGGTCCTGGTAATGCGCACCAGCGGTATAAGCCCAGCTTGTAGATGGTATAAGGGACTGATTCCTCAGCGTGCCCATCATGCTCGGTAGCGGATCGTCGAGGGTGGTGATGTTGAACGGCACAGGGCTCAGACCAATACTGCCAAGCCAAAATTCATTCGTGGCGAACCCAGCAATGGTCTGGCTCTGCAAGCTAGGTAAGCCGGCACCTGGCAACCCCAGCGTGAATGTATCGAAGCCATAATAGGCATTGCCTCTAAGGCCTAGCTGACTCTCTTCGAAGGTGTTAAGCTGGAAGAGCCCTCCATTTCCGAGGCGCTGCGTGGACCATGTGGTGGACGCATTGCTTTCGAAGAGATAGCCTCGCTGGCTACCACAGTCGGGCAGGTCTGGATTGGCGACACTGCAGCCTTGCGGGATGACTACCCTTTGCAATGTCAGTGCTGTTCATCGAAGGAAAAGTTAAGATGGAATCTCACCATGTAGTGCTGCCAGCAGATGCCGAGGTCGACGGCAACAGCCGCAAAGTCTGCCCAGGAGAGCCAACTTCGACGTGGAAAGTAGACCACCAGCCATCATCTCCGTCCCTACAGCAAAACAATCAGTACAGTTGCAGTGGTACGGTAGTAGACTGACCGACCAATAGCCGCTGGGAGGAATGCTCAGAGGCGAGATAGACTCGCTGTCGAGACCTCTGGCATAGTGCACCACGCCACCGATCACCACGCACCAGATCCAGGCTGGCATACTGAACGCAATGCGAGTCAAGTATCATCTTCGGGTCGACTTAATGGCCGTCGAGAGCGAGCTGGCGTTGCCTTGTACTGGTCTGCTTGCAGCAGTCAAGCAGTCGTAAATTGAAGAAAGACCATGATGATCACACCACTGCCAAGGGCTTGGGTCCGTCAGCCTGATCACAAGGATTTATCAATGTCGCACCACAGGCAACCAGTCACTTCTCGCGTCCGGTTCAGGACGTAGCCAGTCCACCAGGCTGCGATCGGCGCCCAACCATCACGCTGCGACTTGTTGTTCTCCAAATAGCTGGTCACACCCAGCAGCCTTGTCGCAAGGATGGAACGAGACTGCTGCCTTTCCAGCCCTGTTCTATTATATTGATGTGCATTGCTCTTGGTTGAGGCTGAGTCGAGGCTCAGGAGGAGACGCACAGCAAGCCCATTTCCGAGACGACGTTCGCTGTATGATATGCAGCACATTCCGTGTCTCGTTCCTCCATAATGATCCTACCATGCCAGGCTGCGCAAGAGCGAATATGACACAGGTGTGTTTGGAAGATATTTGACAGTCGACATGGACACTCGCCTTTCTTGCAAAGCGGCAGCACTCGTTTCCTTGGTATCATTGGCAACCGCTCAATGTTCGCAAACCTCTTCCAGCCTGGAGTAGACTATCGCTGATCCGTCGGCAGACCAAAATGTCACAACCACAGCGGGGATCACCTCCACCACAAGTAGTCCGACTACTGCTAATAGCAGTACGAGCTTCTTCTCCTCCATAGATGGCCCCTTTGCCGCCGCTGTCAGCTACACATGGAGCCAGTATATTACGCCCACGGTCGTTGGTACCGTGATCGTCTCTGTGAACGCAGCCACGAACAAAACGTATACTACCACGGAGTATCAAGAAGAATATATCACGAATGGCACTCCCAAAATCTTCTCAGCGCCAAGCACAGGGACGCACACGACCAGCATGTGGGACATGTACGAAACATATGTGACGGTGTATGCAACGACCTGAACGTCTCAAAGCCTCCACGTTGTAGCAGAACAGCTGATTGACGTTCCAGGACATATCCAACGCCTTATTTCCAGGTCGCGCGTAACTTCTGGTGGGATGCATTTGTGCCGACATCAGACCCATCAGCTCCGCTAGGAAGCTGTTGCGGCTGGGGCGCAACAACCTCTCCAACCCCTACACATACGCCTTTCGTCCAGCGACCTGGTACAGTTGATCCGGCAGATCCTCAAGGTTGGTTCTACGCTCTCGTGGGCTGGCCAGGGGCAGATGGTTTTGATGATCCAGAGACTCAGCTGGGCCCTTCTCAGTTGACATCACTCTGGAACAACCAGTCACTACCTGCCCCATACACTGGATGCCCTTATGTGACATGCGGGCCAACCACAACGACGACCGTCGAGGCTGCTAGCGCGGTAACAGGTGTCGCATATCTGTTAGTGACTTCGACAATAACAGGCGGAGCCAGTTCTACGACACTTGCAGCAGCAGAGCCGGTGCATGCTTCTAGCGTGGAAGTCGATCCCGTTTCAATTGGCCCTTCGACTTCAACGCCCAGCCCACCGTCAAGCGCCTCGCCTGCTCAAAGTACTCAGCTGCCTGCCAGCACGATAGGACCGGCCGATACACTCTTGCCGCCTGCGCCAGCGGCTTCGTCCGATACTGTGCAGCATTCCAGCGCTGTGGCGGCATCTAGTAAGGTGCAGCTTCCTTCTCCATCTTCATCTACGATTACAGGTTCACACACTACGAAGCAACACTCGTCTGGCGTATCGGAGGCATCTCCAGCGACTTCTACAGTAGTAAAGACGGACCCAGCAAGCCTAATCCTATCTTTGCTGTCTGGTATCTCATCGAGTAATCAAAAAAGCGAACCCGACTCCTCGGTTGCATCCGCTACGATAGGCGAATCGGCCAATGCTGGCTCGAGTGCGTCTACTGCCACTGTTGCTGCTCCTGCAGGTAGCCCACAGACATTACACGAGGTCGACAGCCCATCCTCAACGGCCTTTGACGACCCTGCTGCTGTTTCTGGGACACCAAGTACTTCCACACATAACGCTGTTATTGGAGATTTGACGGCAAGCCCGGGTCCCTCATCGGGTTACGTCGTGTCCGCCCAGACACTCCTACCAGGCTCCTCCATCACCATTGGTTCCGGTGCAGAGACCTCGGTAATAGCCCTGCATACTTCGGCGTCCCAGACAGTCCTGCTTGTGGACAGCATCTCCAGCATATTGCCGACTGTGTCTTCTCCTGGTACGCCTTCACATGCCAGTTCTGAGGTCGTCGTGAACGGAGTGACAGCTAGGCCAGACGTCTCGTCGGGATACTTGGTTTCGGGTCAGACACTCATGCCGGGATCCACCATAACACTTGGTTCTGGGCTTTCGACCACTATTGTGGCCTTCGCTACAGGCTCTTCGGATACCGTTTTACAAGTGGGCACGTCGTCCATCACTTTGCAGCAATCTGCAGCCTCTTCTGACTCTCCATTGCCTGCTCCGCCAATCGTAGCTGCTGGGGGGTACTATTAGTGCGGACTCTGCCTCTCAGTACCTCATAGGGTCGCAAACGCTCTCACCAGGAGGTTCGGCTGTTGTTGTGGGGGGTTCGACTTACTCTCTGCCAAAGTCAGCAACGGCAGTAGTGGTAAACGGTCACACTACACCCATAGCGACTCCATCGAACAGCGTGCCTGCGATCACTATCGGAAACGAGGAAATCACCGCCAACTCGGCGTCTCAATACATCGTGTCTGGGCAGACCCTGGCACCTGGCTCTTCCATCACGCTCGGCACAGGCTCATTGGCGGAGATCGTGGCCCTGCAGACAAGCGCGTCGCAGACTTTCCTGGTCGTTGGATCTTCGACGTCTCTGCTCGATCACCCGACAGCTGTTGACATACCTCCTGCGATCACCGTAGGGCCATCAGTCATCACTGCGAACAGCGCCTCCGAGTACCTAGTCGGCACACAGACGCTCTCTCCCGGCGGCTCAGCAATTACGATCTCAGGCACACGCATCAGTCTTGCGTCAGGCGCAACGGAGTTGGTCGTGGGTTCCAGCAGTGAAGGCTTGACTACGGGCGTCGGTGGCTATATCTGGAGTGGCCTGGGCGTCTCAACGTCGTCCAGCGAAGCATCGAACACAGAGTCGCTCGGCAGTGCGGCCACTAGCGAAGTAGCGACCGGACAGTCTTCGCCCCGGTCTTCGACGACAAGAAGCACCAGCTCTACCTCAGACGCCGCTCGCGCGTCGCGAATAACGGATGTGCTGCTATTTGCATTCGCATGTTTTGCGATGCTCTGGGCGTAGGCGCAACGACTGTAAAGTCTCTTGCGATCGATATAATAGTCCTGAGAACAGTGGAGGGCACATGAACAGATACCAAGACTCTTGATACATTGAAAGTAAGCACGAAACATGTATGCGTATACCAGTCTGACCACTGGAGAGCTTAGTATCACAATTAACTTGCTTTCGTTCCGGCATACATACATACTGTCCACCTCTCCTTTACTGCGAAACCCTCATAAGCACCCGCCACTCACACTAAGACCCATGCCCACGAACATACATCTTCTGCACCATGACAAGCACCCCTCTATCCCCACCCTCGTAAACGCACAGCCCATCACTACCAACCAAGACGCCAGGCCCATGCTTTCCCAATTCTGGAAAAGCCGTCCTCGTCGCCCTCTCCTGGTATTCCGGCCATGAGAGGACTTCGGTGACTGCAAGACGAGCAGCTCTGTCAGTCGAGAAGGTTGCCAGTATGCGATGTTGCTGGCCATGACGTCGATCTCCGAAATCGTGAATGGAGAGGACTAAAACGTAGTTGTAGCTCAGGAGGTGGTCGATGGCGAGTCGAAATGGTGTGACGAAGAGTGTAACAAGCAGCGTGGCAAGGGTTTTGAAGAAGTAGTTGATAGCGCCCAATAGGCGGCGACCGAACGAGTACTGGTCCGGAAACTGCTGTGATTGTGCTGAAGCGTCGCTTTCTCCTTCGGCAGTGATCGTCTGTGCCGGGTATGATGATGGCGTATGCTCGTCACGCTCATACTTGTTGGCGAGGCCCGGTGTAGTATTACGGGGGTGGACATGGCCATCAGAATGGTGTCTGGCTGTCTGTGGCTGAAGCAGGCGCACTGTGGACATCGTGGAGGTGGTTGACATGGCGGCGGTCATGCGGTGTGTGAGATTTGTGATGATCTTGGTGCGCTTGTACGAGTTGTGGTAAGATATGCCTGAGTGTGCGCAGTGACTGGGACGTACCGAAACATGCGCCCGAAGTTCGCATGCTTGCTGTTTGCCAGCTAGCTTATGCGCTTTCTGCATGTTCCGAGGCAAGCGCATGCGTGTCTCAGTGACAGCAAACACACATTGACCTCGAGTATCTATGCAAGTGTGCAACAAAGAGAATGCTCACTCTCAAGGCACGCTCTCTCAAGTACCCTCATCCTCCACTTCCTCCATCATCACACCTCTCCCTCCACCTCCCACACCCTCCGCTTGCGAAGGGTAGATCTCATTAATCTCCGCCTCAAATCGCCGCGCCTCTTCATCAAGGTCGTTGACGTCCTCCGCTTCAGCTCTGACTTCACTGCTGACTTGCTCGAACCTCGCCTCCAAACCTGCCTCATCAGCGGCCTTCTGCGCAGCCATGTAGCCTTGCTTCTCCAGTTTCTCGTACTCCTCAGGCTCCAGTAGCCTACCTTGACCTTTGACACGATTCCGCTGTTGCGCAACAACGGAAGGCATGAACTTTACAGCTTCCTTCTTGAGATCCCTCATCTGCGGCGCAGAAGAGTAGACGGTCTTGGCAGCCGGCGCGGATACGGCAGGCTTCGAAGGTAATGCATGAGGCACTCTCTGGCTATCAGCTCCTACCTGCGGGTCCTTGTACCCCTGCCGTGGGAATGGCGGCGGCGTGTCCTTCGGAATGGGTATACTCCTCACTTCCGGGTCTGTGTCGCTGCCATCATCGTCTGCTTGTTGCTCATCTCGCCGGCGTTTGCCGAGATGTTGCCGTCGCTCTCGCTGCTCTGCTCGTACATCAGGTCTGCCTCCCGGGTCTCTCCGTTCGGGGCGAGGCTCGTCCTTGATGCCTTTCGCTTCTCTCGCTCTGCGTATGCTCTTAAGATCGCGCTCAAGCTGCGTAAGATGCTCCTTGTCCTTTGGCCTCAACGCACCGCTCGCGTCCAACTCCTTCAGCTCATCGACCTTGCGCTGAAGTGTGAAAGGGTTCCTCTCCGCAAGACGAGTATCGCGTTGCTCGCGGACCTGCTTCTTGTTCTTGTTGATCTCTTTCCGCTTCTCAGCTTTGCGGTCGGATTGCACTGGGTTGAAGCCCTTCTCCTTCGGCATTGTGGCACTTTTCTCACTCTAAGGAGTGTTAGATGAGATGATAGAGTATCACGGCGCAAGCGACGTCACCTTCGTCAACTCTGTCGGCAGATATTGACCCAAAGAGGCATCTGCGAGTCATGCACCCTGTCACGCCATCAAAGCTTAAACCTCGGCCATCACATGCGAATCCAGGAACGTTCTCTGTGACGCGACGGTGATGCTCGACTTTGTGATCCTGGCACCCAGGCATCAGCTCAAACATCACGAGCCTTGAGTATGAAGATGGTACACATCACAAGACAGGCGCGAAGTCGCCACGAGATAGTAGACGATGGCACCACGGCGACAAGTCATAGTCGCGGAGAGCGTACAGTACAGCATCCTGCGTAGCGAGAAGAAGCCGAACCTCTTCTGGAGGATACCAGCGTATGCCTTTAACGCCCTTCACGAGTCTCAGTGTTCATTTGCTCACACTACGACAGATACTTCTACGCATACTGGCTGACCTTCGCGTGCATCCGAGAAGACCTCTTCAAAGCGCTGCGAGGTATCTGGCAAATCAGTCAGGATGGCTATCTGGACTCTTTCCGCGGCAAACATGCTCTGGAACCCATGGGCGATATGGGCTATTCAGGCTCGACGTTCTTCCGTACCAAGGACGGCCGCTACTTGATCAAGTCTATCCCTCGGTACTTCGAGCACAGCTTCTTCAAGCACGACTTGATGCTGCCGTATGCGGCGTACATGCAGCAGAACCCTGCCTCGCTTCTAGTACGCATCACAGACTTCCTAGAATGCATACAGACCTCGATTGGAACGATGCTGGGCCTGGCACCGAGTCATCATATTGTCATGGAGAACATCCTGCATGGCCGGGATCAAGCAGAACAGAGCCGGGAGGATGGCAGTGGCAAGAAGTGGGCGACCTTCGATCTGAAACCCATGTCGTACTTCTACCCGGAGCGAGATGTCGCAGGCGGTACTCTCGCAAGCGAAGCGACCAAGTCGAAGCTTGCCGACAACTTTCCGGACAAGGTCGTATTGACACTGGACCAAGCTGAAGACCTCAAGGCTCAGCTGGAGAAAGATACGAAGCTATTGGCAGACTGCAATGCAGTAGACTACAGCCTCTTCCTCGTCCGAATCCCGCTTTCCAACCAAGTCTCGCCAGATGAGCCGCCATTCAAACCTCCTTCGCCACAGAGCTGGCGGACAGGAATAGCGAGTGCGGATGGGAGGTTTGCATACCGGGCTGCGATCTTGGACTTCTTCTGGGCAAGGCATAAGGTTCATGCCAAAGCCATGACTGGTCTCATCAATGCCTACAATGCTGTGGACAATCAAGGGCCGATGTCTGTGACTACCGAGCCGCACGAGTACCGGGAAAGGTTCTTGAAGATGTGCTCTGAGATTATTGAGGTGAAGGAGGAGAGGAATGACAGCGTGGCTTAGGCTAGGGACGGTGAAATTCTGAATGAATTGTCGAGAGTGAATGTGAGTCGAGGATGTGTGAAGTGTGTGAGTTAAAGATACCCCAGTAGCAGATTGATAAAGTCTAAGCAAAGTCGTTGTTTTCGACGGCGCATAAGTCCACGACGGTACCCTCGCACGCCCGCGGCAGCCTAGCAAGCGCAGCAGTCGGCACTGGTGCTAGACTTTCTTGATCTTAGCGCGACGACGACTCCACGACTCGATATCTCTTTTGGCTGTTGTGTGGCCCTAAGATACCAAACGGCCGATTCAAGTGCTCCAGTGTCGGTTTGGGTGAAAGAAGAGGGCGGCAGACTCCATTGTCATCCCCTCGCACGTCTCGTGGCAAATACTAGCGAGCCTCACTCCATTCTCTGCTTTGATGCAGTCTTGAGCAAAATGGAGGAATCAGTCATACCGGTTTTCTGCGTTGCGGATCTTTCCAAAGAGGTAAACACTCTCGAACTCCAGACAAATTCCGTGTCAGCACTCAGCAGGGGCGGAAAGTGCTGACTGCAGGCCGCTAGAAAGTTGATAGATACTTTCAAGAAGCCAATGACGCGACGCACCGCCACGAATTCGAGGAGCCGGTGGGTTTCTTGATGGTTTCTAAGACAGTAGCAGAAGCGAACAAACATACTACGAAGCCGCCAGTCGACGAGAATGACCTAATCAGCAATCCATTCAAGGGCATGCTTACCGAAGAAGTTATCACTTGGGCACAAGATCACCTTGGGTTTGAAAACGGGGGAAATGGTCTTAGTAACACTAACCTCGTCCTTCTGGACCAGCGCACTATGCAAGACGATACCTGTCTGCTTATCTCTTTGAGGAATACGCCCGCAGATGATGCGCCAGATAGTCTAGGGAAATGGATTGTAGTGCGGTCGGACTTTGGGTCGTCCATCATCTCGCTGATGACGAAGGAGACGGGCTCTGGTGGAGATGAGATGTTGAAACCCGACGAAGACGGCGTCTTGCGAATGTAGCCTGGCGATGGCAGTTGAGATCTTGGGTGTGCTTTTAGATACCCCGTACAGTACGCAGCTACTCTCTTCTCGCCATTGGTTCTGGCGCCACCAGTTTCGCTGTAGTACTCCCACAGCTGATCATCGAAACATTGCCAGCGGCTACACCTTCCGCCTCTTCCTCAGCATCATCTACGCCCTTTCCATCTACGCTCTTTCCATCGGCTCGCCCTCTCTTTACGACGCCCTCTTCTTCAAGCGTCATGTTGACCACCATAGCCTTCAGGCGGTTCTTGCTCAGGCCTGCAAGCGACTTCTTAGTGATGCCGTCTTGCTTGATAAGCTTACGAGCACTCTCCAGCATCCCGTCTAAGCATTTCCTGTCCTGCTCATCAGGCCAGCACTCAAAGCCAAACACCTCCGACATCAGCGCAATCGCTTTCGCAACATCATGCTCGCTATACAGAAACTCTTCCATATGAACGCATTGGATGTACTTCAGGTCCACCGTTCCCCAATCAAAAGCAGCCACTCCAGGACCTTCTCCGACCCGCAATCGATGAAGTCGAAGAGGTGCGTACGGTAGAACACAGGTAACGCCTCCTCGCGGATCTGCTGGGAAGTGGCGAGGATGCCCGGACGCACTGTGGCATGGCTACATTCAGACCAGCCGTAGATCTGAGGGCCGTGCCGTGGATAGAAGGTCGGTGAGAGTATGTGCTCTTGCACGGAGGCGGCTGTCCGGGCCCGGGGAGCGATGCCGCATCTTCGACGCATGTATGTGCCACGCGGGCGGTACTCGGGCTCGTAGTGATTGACGTTGACAGCTACTCGTAGATCATAAGGCGGAGCTCCTTCGGGAGATCCATGAACCGGAATCTGTACATGCATTAGCTCAACATCGAGTCTTTTGGCGGAGATAGTGTCGCTTACGGCATGTCGGCTTGAGTCGCTTGCTCTGCCATGCTACCGTCCATGTTGCTGTTGATGTGCTTAATGTCCAGTTGTAGAAGCCACTGCTGAGTTGTGTGATGGAGAGGGATATGGAAGTGTAGAAGTTGAAAGATGCTGGGAGGTAGCCAGCTCTAAATAGTCGCTCGTTTGATGTTCGGCTGTTTGACTCAGGAGCTCGCTATTCGACGCTAGTGAGTGAATGCACCAAGAGTCGGTGACAATGGACGAGTCCAGGGCACTGATTACCAGTAATGGACCAGATGTACGTAAGGATAAAACAGAGGGGTGATCTGTTTGGTGTTGACGACAAATGTCACGACTGGGGGTAACCATCGTACAGCATTCTCAAATCTCGAACTCCTGCTACACTGCACCTCTTGCAGGGCACATGCGAAGGCCTGCGCGTCCACCTCAATTCTTGACAGCCATGCCGGTCCCACCCGTCGTCTTCTTCGCATAGTTCATCCAACCCTTCACCATCTCCACCAGCTCGTCCTTCGTCTTGCCCGCCACCGACTCCTTGGTCACCGAATCCTTCTCAATCCCACCAGCGGCCAGGCCCTTCACATGTCCTTCATACCGCTCCCAGTCTCTCTCGTCAAAGCAAAAGCTCAGTCCGTGCAACACATCCAGCATCGCGATCGCCATCTCGGTTTCGCGGTCGTGCAGCACACCCTTAGCATGCTCGGGCATCACGATGAGGTGTACGTTCTTCAACTCGGTCGTCTCACCAACCATGACGAGCCACTCGAGGACCTTGTTCATACCGCAATCAAGAAATTGGAAGCAGTGCGCCCGGTAAAAGATCGGCAGGGCTTCTTCACGGATCTGGCGAGATACTGCGAGGATAGAGGGGCGCTCGGTAGCGTGGCTATACTCGGAGTAGCCTTTCAATCTCTCTCCGCGCCACGCAAAGAAGTCTGGGCATTCGTCCAATTCGCCAGTGGCCTCGTACTTGTCCTCATCGTCGTCCTCATCGTCGCTGTCGCTGTCGCTGTCGCTGTCATCCGAGTCTGATATGTATGGAGCGTATCCGCCAGTATGGGTCCCTCGAGGACGAAACTTTGGCTCGTAGAAGTCGACGTTGACCGCGTACTCGTAGATCATAAGGCGCATCTCTTTTGGGAGATCCATGAGGCGGAATCTATGGTCGTGGTTAGTGCTCCGAAAGTTATTCTCGGTTGTATCACTTACGGCATCTCGTTCTCAGTCGTGTGCAGTACCATGCTACCTTGCTTGCCACCCTCCATGCTGTCGGTGATGATGCTTGATGTACGAAGACCGCTGCTAAGTATGCGGTGTAGCAGTATGTGGAAGTGGTCGAGAGCTGAAGTGCAAGATTGGAGTGGGTTTGCAAGGCTTTAAGTAATCGGGAGAACATCGGGTGTTCTGGTTTTGCACGAACCCACCGAGGCGCGGGAAGAGCGACTTGGCGCTTGCAAGTGAATGCAATGTCCACTCGCGTGATTCATTCCGAGCTTGCGCTTTGTTGTCCAAGCTTATTATCGAGCCAGCATTCGACATTAACCTTACGATCTGCTTGGCCGTACACACGTTCGCGCATTTCCTGACAGCCGACCCGCTCCTTCCTCACCACCTCCTGAACTTCGGCATCTTCGGCACTTCCCACTCGGACCTACATAATGCCTTCCCAAATTCTCGGCAGACATCGGACGAGTGGTCTAAGCGAAGATACGCCAGTGAACGCGCCTTAGTGGCCTGCTGACGGGATGTTGGTTCAAGTCCAGCCTTGTCCTTCACTGATCGGAGACGTGGTCTTAGTTGGCAAGATACTGCTGGGAAACCCGGAACCCTACCTACCATTGGCTCACGCTTCTGGTCCTACCTACTATTGGCTCACGCTTCTAGTGCGGTGACCCAGTTTGGGATGCTTGGTTCGAATCCAGCCGTCTTCTCCAACTTCTTTTGCTGCATTTGAGCCATCTAGGTGGAAGTTACATTCTTTTGCAGCATGATCAAAGTCTGGATCACTCGGTATTGCGACATGATGAACCATCGTCACCTACTTCTTCATAGCCTTCTCCGGCGTCTTCTCATAAAGCTTGCACCTGGATTATCGTCAGTAACCACTTCACCACGCTCACAGAACAGCTCAGTCGGACTCACCACTTATTCCACTCCTTCGCACCCTTCCCCATAACCTCCTTCAAATCATCCTTCACCTCCGTAATCTCCCACTGCTCATCCTCCCAGTTCTTCTCCTCGCCACCCTTCGAGCTCGGAAACCACCCAATAGCTTCCAGCACCTCTGTCTCAGTCGGTACGGCAGTAACGTACGGGTAGAGCTTGCTGTCTCGTTCGTGGCATTTCGCTGCTAGGTACTTTTCCAGAACGGCCAGGCGTGGAGAGGGTGTGAAGTTGAGCGCCAATCTGTCTTCGTCATGCTTACCGGTTTGGGATGACGAGGTGAGACGCTTGGTAACGTTGCGGCTGTTTTTGGCGCCTCGGATGCTTGCGTAGGCCCATACTGCGTCGATTTCAAGCAAGCCTCCGAAAGGCCAGACGAGAGTGGCTAAGACGTCGATAGCGAAGGACACGGGTAGGAGCCCAGTAGCAATAACGGCATCTCTTTCAGCCTTTGACTTCGATCGCAACATGGTGTCGACGAATTCCTGCCTGATGTGTTCGCTGTCGCTGGGCAAGCTGGATGGGTAGACGAGCAGCATCTCCTCCAGCTTGACGGTCGCCTTCGTTTCCTGACCCTCGTCATGACCGTCTTCCGCATGCTTATCACCCGTAGACTCCTGGTCACCGCCTATTCTGTTCAAGAACTCAAGATTGCTGTTCTTCGTCTGGCTCATACCCCAATTGATGCCCTTCGTCACTTTCCCCTTCACACCCTTCCAAGACATGGTCTTGGCATCGCTGGTCTTGGCCTCACGTATCTCGTTCTGCCATTTCCGCTGTACTTTGTGTACTTTGCCTTCCTTCTCGCCTTCTGCTGGTTTGCTCAAGGGAGGTGGTGGAGGGGTGTAGATCAAGAAGCGCTGCGGTATCCCATCGGCTGGGACATTGTGCAGCTTCGGCGTTGGGAAGGGTACGAGATAGGCGACCAGGCGGTGAGGGTCGCGCGTGTAGTGGATCGGGCTTGATATATCCTGCTGTTGGTCGGTGCTGAGCCGCTGGGGTGGTGGTGCGAAGGTTTGCAGCGTGTTGAATGGCTGCTGGGCGTAGTTGGCCAGGTTGTACGCTGGCACATCCTGGTACTGCTGTCGCGGTGGGAGCGGTGGTTGCTGCTCATATGTTGGTATCGCTGGCGTCGCTTCGTAGCCCGGAGGCGGTATATTCTGTTGGTTCATGCTGGGTGGTCTGATGAGGCTATGCTGTGAGGTTTGTTCGATCGTTGGGTTCTGGATTGCGGTTTCAAGGCAGATGTGGTGAGGAGAACGCGAAAGATATATCAAACCTGAACCGCATGCCTGCGCGTACAATGGTCGCATATGACGTTACCTGGCAGGCGCAAGCAGGGCAGTGCCATCGCGAGACATGGCGCCAGTCACTGTATCAGATGTGAGCCTCGCGCTTTTGCGAGCGTGCCAATCAGGACTTCACCCGAGGGTAACGATGAGATACATTGTGTAGAGAGTCTGGAGAGCATGTGGAACAGGAACACAGTTGCTGCCAACCCTACCAAGCCTCCCAAAAGTGCGCGGCCCGTGCGTAACCAGACGAGACGAGACGAGACGACAGCCTCCGCTCCGTCGACCTCCTCCCTCCTCTCTCACATGCCAACAAATCTGCGTCTCGACCTTCTTGCTACTCGCATTGTCTCACATGCTGGAATCGCTCATGTCATGTTGCGTGGAGGCTACATAGTCAGAACATCGTCGAACCGCTAGAAACGAGGGCAACATGTTCAGCCTTGCGATACTGGCAGACCCGATTTGACTGCAAACCCACAGTTCACGCTCATGTTTGCAGAACGACTGCTCATCAAGCCTGGACGGCGCTTGACCGCCTCCTGATGCTAGATGATGTCTCTATACAGTCCGATCAAGCCATGGCAGATCCGCTTGCTCAGGCTACTACCTGGGAGCGACCTAGACCCGTTCACAGGCGAGCTTCTGACGGCAGACTTGATAGAGGCAACTGATGGCATCGTTCTTCACAACGAGCAAGTCGTAGTCCAGTACGATGCTCTCTCCTACACCTGGGGTGAGCCGGTCTTCAGCGAGACTATCGATCTCAACGGCCACGCAACCATGATTACGAAAAACTTGAGCGCGGCATTGATGGCCCTGCGATTGAACGAAAGCCCTCGATATCTTTGGATCGATGCAATCTGTATCAACCAAGGGGACGATGCGGAAAAGAGTGTACAAGTGCAAATGATGTTAAGGATCTACACCAGGGCTCAGGCCACAGTTGTATGGCTTGGTAAAGCCGGACCATTGACTGATGCGGCTATAGAATTTTTGCACAATATAACATCAGACGAAAAGTCTCAGCCGGTTGGAACTGAAGCTCAAGCGCTATCAGACGGGTTGTTTGATCTGTGCTCGCGGCCATGGATTCGCCGTGTCTGGGTGCAGCAAGAGGTCGCGGCTGCTCAAAAGGTTCTGGTAATCTGCGGCATATCTCAAATGCCCCTCAGCGTGTACCAAAGAGGCCCCGATGCCTTGCGCTCGCTTGCACAATCACAAAAGGGTCTCCGTCCAGCGACCGCGGAAGAGGAAGCGTCTATGGCGGCGCTCAGTAACATGGCACCGCTTTCGTTCGGACAAAAACGGCTATTGGACGACAGTAAAAGTGGACGGCAAAGGGCAGAGCATTACACATTTTGCGATTGCAAGATCAAACCCACAGCAGGACACACCAGCAGGATAGAGTGTCTTCTTGCGCGGTCCACAAGGCTTCAGGCTTCCAACGATCTGGATCGGATCTATGCAATGCTGGGCGTCAGCGGCTGTCGAACGTCGACCGAGCCAAGATCAAT
This sequence comes from Neocatenulostroma microsporum, assembly GCA_022814695.1. NCBI lineage: Eukaryota > Fungi > Ascomycota > Dothideomycetes > Mycosphaerellales > Teratosphaeriaceae > Neocatenulostroma > Neocatenulostroma microsporum. Next base: position 16,175 of record JAKLLW010000328.1, read on the forward strand.
AGCGGAGAAATCGGAAATCCCGATCTTGCGGATCGATTACACCAAGTCACCATCCCGTGTCTTCCAAGACTTGACGAAATATCTCATTAACACACAGGGCACGCTCGACATCATCAGAGCTCACTCCGGCGGGCCGAATAATCGAAATACGTTGGACTTGCCGAGTTGGTGCCCAGACTGGAGGACATACAAGCACTACACCCGTAAACCAGAATGGATCGGTTTTTGGAGGCAGTGGGCGAGCTCCCGCCAGAACGAAGATGAAGAGGGCATACTCCGCATTCATGGCAAGTCTTTAATGGAGTGCTGCGGGCTGGTGGAAAGCTCCGTGAGTTGTTATGTTCGTGACCGTTCCGGACGTGAGATGCCTTGGCGGTTTGCTCCGGCGTTCATGCGAGACAAAGGTTTCCCTCTCTCCCTGTCGATGACACTCGACTGGACGCCTAGATTCGGTGACCTTCTCATTGTGGATGTCCACTTTGACTCTCTGCGCATGGGAAGTTACTGCCTCATACTTCTCCGACCTCGAGCGGGTGGCGGATTCTTTTTCGGAGGAATGTATACAGCGACAGCATCCTTATTTGGAGTGGAATTCCAGTCGGGTTGGAAACACTTGCGGCACAACAGAGACTGGGCTGCTGAAGAGTATGTGATCTATTGATCATCGCTGAGGCTGCAATGGACACGACCTATTTGAATCGCCTTAATGTCCTATTCCCATACCACACACAGAGAAGCGTCTGTTCCCAATGCTCCAATCGAGGATGGGTACCGATTGAGGAAGTCTTCTGTCCGTTTGATGGTCAAAGCCAAACGCTGCTGTCAACTGGTATTACTCAAATCCCAGTATGCATAGTGAAGTCAGTGATCTTGTCCGTACGGTCAGTATCGGCCTGGAGGCCCATACCAAGACCGACCGCCACTTCCGAGCGTCGATACCAAACGTACTACGGTCACCGAGTCCGGGAAGGGCGATCGCGCCCACTTGAGTGGTATAAAGCCTTTCTACGGCCGAGTGCTAACTCTGCAGCTCAGATGTTGCATACGGATACCTCATGTGCCCAGTGATGGTGATAGTATAGTACAGTACGGAGACCTGTACCCTTACCCAGTCTGCGCCTACAGCGCCGCACCTAAAGATACTGATAGGGTATTTTTAGCGGTATACTATAGTATACCGGATCTTGCTCGCGGAGAAGGTGTACTATGGCCGACTAGCTGTCTAGGATCCCACGACATCCTTCATACACAGACTACGACCACAGACTAGATGCCAATGGACACCGTATCATCAACATCGCTGCAGGCTTCGGCCATTTCAGAGTGTCATCGCCCTAACGGGTTTGCGTAACTCCGTAAGGGCAACAGGGAGGTGCGCAAGAACCCCAAAACGTACCTGACCTACGATGTTCGAGTGCATTCAGACCTCAAAGCTTCTACCGGTACTGTAATGTAGCGTTAGCTGCGTTGCAGTTCGTAGCAAGTTGTGTACCCGCAATAATCCGCATTCCATGGTCGGCGGCGACGACATATCAAGACCGGCCACGATTTCTGCAGAAGCATACCAGGACCGACTAGTACCGAGATATACTGACTAGGACCCAAAACGATATCGCACCAACAGGATTACTAGCTGAAGTGATTAAGCCAGAAAGCCTTCCAGTAAAGCCGGCGGTTGGTTGGCGGCTGACCATATAGCAAAGGTCGGTACAACAATCCATGGCCGGTTGGGGTCTCCAGGCCTACAAGAAGGTGGCTGGCTGCTGGGTTGTCTGCTAGGACCACAAGGACTAGGATAATGTTGAGGGATGGTGTGCGGCTTTCTCGAACCCCTCGTTGCCTTTCAGGCCCCTGTAAGACCTTCCGTCTGCCTCTCAGAAGATTTGTGACTCCGAGATCCGTGTTGGCAATGCTAACAACTTATCTCACCAATTATTCAGGATGCCCTTTCTGTCATAGCTCGGACACACTCCGGCACTGCGAATTTGTTGTATATAAATACGTGGATCCGAACACCTCGTACATAACCAGCAGGAGGCGGTTATGGTTTGGTGTAAGAAGTGGTCAACAGAGGCCGCCACACCGAAGTCCCCTTGAGGTCTCTGTGTCGGTACGGGTCGATTTCTTCTCGCACTATGCGTTCTTTGTCATGCGCGCGGACGAGCTGAATCCAAAAGATTGCTGCCATCTCAGTCCCTACAAGGCTGTTGGGAGTTGCTTCCAGCCTGTCCTTTGACTGACTCTGTTTGCGTTGCCATGGACAACATATTGGGCCACAAAGCCAAAGATTGGTATTAGTAGTGGGTTCTTGATTCTTGGCCGGTACTGCTACTCTCTCATATCCAAACCTCCCGTCATCAGATATCATCACCATCATGTCCTCCGCATATGAGAGAACCAACGCCGCATTCAACGCAATCATCAGACAACCTCGCCCGGCGAGCGATGACGAAACGGCCAAAGACTACACGCCCATGCTGAAAGATCAACTCGAGAAGGTCGGTTCCATAGAGGAGTTAGGATGCAACCATTTTATGGAAGCTTTCAAGGCTGCCGTTATCGAGCACTCGAGCAGGATGCATCCGCTCAGGAAGGTGCTGGGGGAGAGAGAAGCGGGGGATACTATGGCAAAGGGGGAGTTGGATATGTTTGAGCAGCGCGGAAAGGCGATCATGAACAAGTTCCGGGAGGAGATGATTGACGGAATCTGTGAGTACATTCAGGAGAGGTGGAGGGTCGAGGAGAGGACGAGGGCGCTGGGAGGGCGTGTTCCGGGTAAGGAATTGGCTGCGTCTCCCATGCATGGTGTGGAGAGGGTGGAGGGCGGATTGTGATGGGTGTTTGCAAGACGTGAATTGCGGCGCATCCCGGAGGGTCGCTACTATAATACTCGATACGCAGTATGAAGCGGTATGCAATCCACTGCGTGCCTCCTCTCCTCGCTTTCCGGTCGCTATTGCGGAGCTGGAAACTCGTTTACAGCCTGCAGTTGCTACTAGCCAGTGGACGCCGGACGTGTCGCGTGCTAATATCAGGTGGTCTTCAGAGCAAGTATTGGCATGGCGGTACATCCCTTTCATCTCTCCACCTCACCCTCCCATCAAATCCATAACCCCAACCTCCCTCCTCACAACCACTGCGCCCTGCGGCTTCAACCGCCGATAATACCCTTCCTCCCTCCGCACCTCCTTGAACCCACGTTTCCGATACCACTCCAGTCCCTCAACATTAGCTTCCCAAACATGCGCTCCCACGCTCCCCACTCCATAATCCTCGACAGCTTTGACCGTGAGTCGTTGGAGTAGGTGCGTAGCAATGCCATGACTCCGGTAAGGCGACAACAACACAAGAGTGCTCAGATACAACACAGGCTTGTCCGCGCCCTTGGCCAATCCATTGGCTAGTTCGTGACCAGGCGGGTGGGTAAGCAGTCGACAGCGGATCGCTCCTACCAGCCGCCCTTTCTCTTTGCCGATGGCTGAGGGGTCTTCATGCCAGAGGGCTAGGAGGGTGATGTTGGAGATCAGAGGGTCCTCTAGGATTTCGCGGTAGAAGCTCTCTGGATACGGGATGGGAAGGAGTAAGCTGTTGAGGCGTTTGAAGGCTGGGATGTCTTCTTTGGTGCAGGAGCGGATGTGGACGTTTGGTGGGAGGGTTGGTTTTTGGGTGGAGGTTCTCAACCCTGGAGTGGTTGATGAGTTGTCTGGCGCTGCTTGCGCGGCCGCGACATCCTGGGTCTCATCTGGGCTTGGTTGCGAGGAAGACGGTGGCGTGGGAAGCTGGACTTTGCATGTGCTCGTATCCTTGGTTTGAGTAGTGTTCTCAGCCAGTCGAGCGTCTTTCTGCGGTGGCTCTTTGACAGCAGCAGGCTTCTTCAGCCATGCTGTCAGCGACGACTGCGGCATAGTAGCAACTCATAGTTGCATAGGCATTGTTGCTTGGAAGATGTATCTTGAACGCGTGAAGGCGCGTCCAATGGTTTTTGTTGATCTCCGACCAATCACCGCTTGGGCCGAGGATTGGGATGCTGCGGCTTCAAGATTTCGAAGACCTCCGTGAACAACCACAGCCAAGACGCCGAAACAGCTCTTCACCTCGCTATACAGGTTCCAATGGGTTCCGGGAGCTCCAAGCCAGAGCAGCATATCTTTAATGCGTATGCGCTCCTCACAATTGCACCGCAGATCCGGACACAGCTAACGAGTCAACAGCGATGCACCAGTGAGCTTCAGCCAATCTGTCCTCGACTCGCTACAACGGAATCCTGAGGTATGCCGTACATAGATACAGTGTAACCGAGTCAAGGCTAAAAAATTATGACAGACCGACGCAACCCGCGCACACAACGAAGAGCTCAAAGTCCAACGCCGAGTGCAAGAGGAACTCACCCGTCTCCGCGACGCCCAGTCCAAACAACTCTCCCAACTAACCGACTCCCTCACCATCTCCCCTCCCGATCCATCCAAAGCACCCTCCGCACCTGCCGAATCAGAAAGATCGCCCAACTCCCTCGCAGCCCACCTAAGCTCCCCCTTCTACCAAGACCACAGCACCCCAGCCACCCAGGCCGCCATCTCCGCCGAGAAACCGGCGCAGTCAGACAGGACGTCGGATATTGTGAGAAAAGAGATTATGGATTTGAGGCAGAAGCTGGAGAGCAGGAAGAAGGTGGAGAAGGTATCTCCGGAAGTGGAGAAGGCAAAGGACAAGGTTGTGCAGTGTTTGCGGGTTAACGACAGGAGGCCGCTGGATTGCTGGCAGGAGGTTGAGGAGTTTAAGAGGGAGGTTGGGAGGCTGGAGCAGGCGTTTGTGCAGAGGGTGGGGCGGTAACGAGGCTATTACATTCGCCTGGTCGGGTGGGTGTGGTTGAGGCCGGGATGAACGAGGAACGAGGCGGGTATAGGTGAGATGGGTGTGTATGTGTAGACCCTACTGTACAAAACGAGACAAGACCTCTTAAGGAACGATCAGCCATGCGTATGGGGAAGCTTTGTGGTTGCTCTACACTGTAAGAATCGATGTCCGTCTACTGATCTGTCGAGTCCTAAGCTACCAAGTTGTCACCAACCACTTTGTGCGTCTGTGGACACGATTCAAGTGGTAAGTGAGATTGATAGAGAGGTCGACAATGGCGTGATGGTCGACGAAGAACCGGACTGGGTGCTTGCTGGCCGGAATGAAGTGATGGATCTTCTTGACTACCCAAACGACGCCGGATAGCTCCAACTCGGTTGGCCAGTATCTCGACTCGGTGTCGGTCAGGGCTTTACTGAGGTACATTACCACCTTCACCTTGGACCGTGGGTACATCTTGGCCTTCCCATTCTCCACTATAGGCTCTGGATCGCCTTCCACTTGGTAGCTCAGCACAAAGCACCACCAGCCCGAATCGAAGCGATTCGAGCACCATCCGTCGCCAAACGGCCACGCCGGCGTCGCCAAATCGCTACCAGGTTCCGAGTAAGAGGGGCTTTCCGTGCAGTCCCCTGGCGTATAAAACGCATGGGCTCAAACAAACTCTCTACAGCAAACGGTAGTCTGCGCTAGAGTGTCCAAGAGCATATTTCCATCCATGCCCGGCTAGTGGAAAGACCCCAATGAAAGCAACGTACTGCCGGTACGCGAAAGCCCTCAAAGTTCGTCGAAAGACAAGATCACAACGCCCAAACGTCCCAATATAACAGAATGTCGCCGCTTGCTGCGCTTCACCGTTGTACGTACACAAGCATTATGTGCGGCCACTAGACTTCTTCCGCGACGCTTGTCCGGAGTAGCTGCCGAACCCATTCGAAGAAAGTCACGCCTGTAGTATAGGCGGAATGGGCCGACTCTGCAGGTCACAACACTTCTGAGCTTTCGTGAATCCAATTGCAGCTCCGCCTCGCTCCTAGAGTGATGAGAGGGTATGGTATCTTCGGGTGGCAGGCTGGGCATCCTGGAGGCTGTCGTCAGGAGTGGTAGGTAGGGTAGATGCATATAGTACCGCACACAGTGCCCCAGATGTCTCCATTAGTCGCCGTGCCTGTGTTATTGAATTCGGAGAGCTGTCGACGAGCAAAAGAAACTCCCATTATTATCGCCCTGCTGACGCTGAGAGTCTCGATGGAAGTCTTGGCGTTCGTACAGTTCGTCCAACGATATCTCAAAAGAGCAAAAAAGCAATGCTTGTTGGAGATGCAGGGAATCGAACCCTGGACCACCTCTATGCTAAAGAGGTATTATACCACTAAACCACATCCCCTTCGTCTGACGACTTGGGTTATATCTCCACGGATACAGCGCAAATTTTGGACCATTTCTATAAAATAATTTGTAGCTTCCGAAGATGTGCCGGAGGGCTTGGCGGTTTCGAGATGCATGAGGTGCCCGAGAGGTGCAGACGTATCACCATCAACCAGGCATAATACAGAGATAACATTTAAGGCAAGTCATTGCATGGACGTGGAATTTCGATGTCTATGAGAGTGCTTTATCTTCATATACACGGCACGATTCTCGAGAGCAGCTTTCATCCGCCCTTCATCAAGCGCCCGAACACCTCGCTAGAAACCCATCTACAGCGAGCAGTGATGTTGACCGCTCATAACTACATCGATAACCAGTGCCTTCACTCTACACACTCTATCGTCATCTCTGCCGTTCCGGAGACTCATCATCCTCGGTCTCATCTCCTTCGCCTTCCTCCTCATCATGCTCGTCCCACCCTTCTGCTTCCAAGTCTGCGCCGCGGATACCGAAGGCGAGCAGGAAGCCGATGAACGCTATGCCACCAAATGTCCCGAAAGCCAGCGCTTCGCCTTTAGGCTGTACATGCGTAGCCGCCGAAAACAAACTCCCGCTGATGAAGGGTCCTACCGCTCGGCCGGCCGCACTCAATGTCTGCGCGAGACCGTTCAGTGTGCCTAATACATCATGACTAGGAGCACTGTTTGTGATCATGAGGAGAGCGGAAGTCAGTCCGCCGACCGCAGCGACGGTCTTGATGATGAGTACGGCGCCGAGTTCGATCCAAAGCCAGACTTTGCCAGACGTGGTAGGCTCGCCGGTCGGACTTTCACCTCCGCTCTTGTAGCCGACCCATGGCATCAACAAGAACGCTATCACGAAGCCAGCCATGCTTGCGCGATAGGTGATCTTGTTGCCGATCTTCTCCCTCATTTTGCCGAAGACGCCGACCTGGAACAGGATAGTTATCACACCCGCGAACGCTAAGCTGAGTCCGATCTCTTGCGGAGATAAAGAGCGGCCAGTGGGTGGCGGAGATTGAGCGAAGATGGGGTAGAGACTGTTATAGCTGATGTTGGAGAGCTGAAAGATGAGGAAGGTGGCGAGGAGGAGGATGGTATCGCGGTTGAATATCTCCTTGCGGGACAGACCCGAGCCGTGAGAGGCAAGAAGATGTGGCATTTCCTCCGAATTGCTGTCGTTATCGTCTTCATCGTCGTCGTCGTCGTCGTCGTCGTCGGAGTGGTCCAAGAGGGAAGACTGTTCATTGGCGCGATGGTCTGCTTTTGCCTTCTTCGGCGATCGTCGGAGGTATGTCGGCCGATGCGAGGAAGAGAACTGCCATAGCCAAGTGAAGAGGCTGCCCACCCTTTTGCCCAACGGCGGTAGATCTTTGGCGCAATCCAACGACTCTCGTAGAAAGATCATCGTCAATATCATATCGATCACTAACACAGCCGCCGAGAACAGATTAGGCGGGAGGTAAGGGTACGGATTCTTTCTGTCTGGATGGAAGGGATCCTGCCTCATCACCAGCAGCCCACCCACAATCGGCCCTGTAATTCCGCCTAATCCATATATAACCGGTAGGTACGTGAAGGCCCGAGACTGATTCGATCGATCCGTGATCTCTCCCAAGCAAGTCGAGATAACACCCTGGTTCCCGTTCACCAACCCCATCAAGGCCTGCACCAGAATAGCCTGCCACAGCGTTCTGCAGAACCCAAATGCGACGAAACAGCATGCCGTCAATAGCGTTCCTGTGAGCACGATAGGTTTCCGTCCAATGCGATCAGACAACCATCCCCACATAAAGTTCGTCGTGAATTGCGCCAAAGCGAAGGCAGAGGCTATGAGGCCGACATATAGACCGACTTGATCTTCGCTGACTTCCGGGAAGGTCGCGGCCATTTCGGGAAGGTACGGTGATATGCTGTTCAGTGCTGTTTGTTCTGCTAGTGCTATGACGGCAAGGATGGCGAGTTGGCCTTTGGGGAGCGGTGTCTCCTCGTGATGCTCGCCTCCATGACCTCCCCCGCTGCCTCGCGAGCCGCCTCTGCTGTGGCCCGAGTTTGACTGCCTGTGACCATTTGAAGAGTCTTCAGGAAGCGAGCCATTGCTCTTCATATCTCCCTTCTTGCTATCTCTCCGCTGGCTGGGGCCTGGGTACTTTGGTGGAGCGGTCGGGAAGGTCTGGTAGTGGAGGGTGGAGGATTGGCGGTGGTATATATCTGGTCTCCCAGGCCGGAGGGGAGCGTTTGCTTTGGCTGTAGCCATGTTCGCAAATTCTACCGGGTCGGTGGTACTTGGGGCTTGGTAGAGTGGCTATCTTCGGCCTACTGCAAGGTACGCATATAACTCATCAGGCTCTTGAGTGCTATCGCGCCATATTGTCCCCTTATCACAGAGTTCTCACAAGCCCCATATCCTTGCCATACGATGTATTTCAATGGACGCAAGCTCCTAACAGCAACACCAACACCTTCGAGCATCATCGCCACTCGAAAACGCTCGCGCCAATGACGAAAAAGCCGCGATAAAGGCGCCGGGAAGGCCGGATCTACCCGCGCGAGGCTGAACTCTGTGAGGCGCACTGCCCCTTTTGAGCAAGGCGTGACATCGACCTCACATGCACCTGTCCTCTCCCTTCCATCTCATCGCAAGCCATCTCGACTGCCACTCTCGGGTATCCATTGTGCTGAGCCACCACCGCCGCCAGCAACATGGAGCTCTCTATCCCGAGCGCCGAGCTCCCTATCTCTACGTACTTTCAGCTCACGCACACCTCCTGCCGCATCCGGCAAGATGTTCGTGTTGCGTATTCCGACCACGTGTGCGCGGCCGCGCTCTATCACTCCAGGCGACGCTAGCGTTCGCAATACAGTCAAGTCAGGCAGCAGAAAGGTATCAAGTCATCCAGGCGCAACCAGCATTAGATTAGCTCTCTGCCATTGTTCATCTCCCATCTCTTCAAACATAGCGGCCTACATAGGGTGTCCTTCAATAATGACTATATCTGCATTCCCTTTCACATCCGACTTCGATAAGCTCATCGAGCAGTCTTTCGAGCAATGGCACTACCCCGGCATCTCATGGGCGGTTGTGCATGGCCAGAACTCCTGGACGAAGAGTTACGGTCTGGCCAAAGCGAATACTAATACCGCAGTGGAGTCTACCACCCTCTTCTACGCAGCAAGTACCACGAAAGCCCACTTCTGCGCCGCCTGGGCGCTGTACATGGACTCCGAAGCCAACAAAAGCAAGCCTAAGGACCAACAGATTACTTGGTCTACGCCATTATCAGACATCATACGAGAGGACTTCGTACTTCCCGATCCAGTTCGGACTGTGCAAGTTACGCTCGAAGACGCGGTATCCCATCGCACAGGGATGCCACGGCACGAGCTCGCTTATGGCTACGGGGGCGTCGATACGCCCAAAAGCGTCACCCGGAATCTGCGGAACCTTCCACTTCACGACGAGATAAGAACGACATGGGAGTACTGCAACACTCCCTTCATTGCCGCTACACACGCTCTAGAGACTTTGACCGGGAAGCCGCTTTCTGACTACCTCCATGAGCACCTCTGGGGCCCATTGGGTATGAAGAACACCTACGCCGGCCTCGCCGAGGCCTCCCAGGCCGTCCAATCGCAGAAGGCGGTCTTAGCCAAAGGCATAATCTGGTCCCATCTTCCAGACGATCCAGCCGAAGCGACTGATGGGCACCCGATCGAAGAAGAGTACATGGACTTCCCAGAAGTTTCAGGCGCAGGCTACGCCATCAGCTGTGCGGAGGACTATGTAAAGTGGATGCGGTGTTTTATCGATCCATCGAGCGGTCCTTTGACACCCGAGATCATCAAAGAAACCTGGACTCCCAGGACCCCGTTGTCTCCCGATGACGATTACATCGTTGGCTTCGACGGCCTGATGTCGTACGGTCTTGGCTGGTTTATCACGACGTACAAAGGTCATATGTGCTACTTCCATACAGGCGCCATTATTGGAAGTGGGAGTTTTATCCTGCTTTGTCCTGATATTGAATTTGGTGTGAGTTTCTTTGCAAATTTGGATGCTGCTAGTCTTAAATTGGAGGGGCTTGTATTGGAGCTGCTGGATAGCGCGCTGGGTATTGCGCCGAGTGAGCGGACGGCGAGGAAGAGGCTTGAGGACCGTGCCATCTCGTCTTACGGGAAGGGGTCGGAAGAGTACGACAACCGCCGCCAAAACCTGTATCCAGAAGCCCCTCCAGAGCATACAGCCCCGCCCACTCTGCCAATGGAAGCATACGCAGGCACGTACACTCATCCCGGGTACGGTGCCCTTACCATCACCTGCGTCAAGGATGCAGGAGGCAAAGAGAGCCTCAAGTGCGATCTTCTGGACCGCACATGGTACACTTTCATGACTTTCGAGCACATTAACGCGGAATACTGGATCGTCACGGCTGCTCTGGCACACAGTCCATCGAAGAGGGCTATGAAAGCTGAGAGTAAGGTCGGCGTGGATGGGAAGGTGGTGGAGTGGGGTATTGCCATGGAGAGTGCTATGCCGGAGACGATGATATGGTTTAGGAGGAAGGAGTAAAATGCTGATCAAACACAATGAGGGCATGGTTATCATGTACGCCACTGGCATTCTACGGTGGAGCTGTCATAGACTTCGGGGACATACTACCCGCAAAGGATCTCTGATTCAAAAGGCTTCGACGAACAATTTGGAGAGCGATACCTGAGCTCCAAGAACTGTAATGCTGTTGTGACGGACGCAGTACATCTCGACCCACGTGACATAATGTAATCTTTTTCGGCTGTGACAGTTGAGCGTGGGTTTTGGAACGTACGTGCATTATGTATCGCCTTCATGTGTACGGGAAGTCATCCTAGCCAGCCCCTCATTGGTACTGAACGCACTACGGTACCGTCGGTAGTGACCCACTACTGCAGCGCTCCGTCGCTCTCCGCCTTCATGGCTCCCTCAAGCCGCGACCGCTCCTCTATCAGGTCACGAATCCCTTCGATCATCGACTCCCGCACACGCTGCTTCACCTTGTCCACCACTCTGTCAGCCTCCTGCGATTCATCTGCCAAGTCCTCACGCTACGCCTTCACCTTTATTCCCTCGCCGTGAAGCTTTTCGCAGGCGTGCACCAACAACTCGAGCATCTCTGTCAAGCTGTCAGGTGCGAGGCGCTTGATCTCATCGTGGAGTGCGTGGTCTTGGCCTGAATCTTCAGCATCGGTATCCGTAAGCTGCACCGAACCCTTCCGATCGATGAGGTGTTTCTGCTCGCCTTTGTTCTTGTTGGATGCCGTGGGTGGCGAGCGCAGAATGACGCAGCAGGTCAGAGCCCGGCCATGGGTACTACATAGCTCTGATGCTGTAAGACGCAGGCAGCTTGTGCAAGCATTCTATCAAAGCCGGAGGCAGCGAGACGTTGGAAGATCCATCCCTGCTTCTTTCGTGCTTTGTACGCCTTTAATCGGAGGTCTTGGTGATCCTGAGCTCTCGCCGGAGGTGTGACAGCCTTCGCATGTCCGACAAGCCTGTATAGGTAGGCTTAAGCAACATACCGCAGCTTGAAGGCCGTCTCCAGCACAGCGTGATCTGTTCCAACGGCAACGCATCTCTGCGAGAAGGATCGTCGAGCAAGCCGTGGGCATGAGAGAAGCCTTGGAAAGCGTATTGCACATCTGGGTCCTTCACCACTTCTTGCTGGTTTGAGCTGGTCGACATCTCTCTTGTTTGGCCAACGTTCCGCTGGCGCAGAATGGCCGGAGCCTTTGTCGACGGGAGTAGAACCACGCGATCGCCGGTCTGCACTGTACTGCACCCAAGGCCAAGGAGACCTCGCTGGGTCGCAAAGAGCACCGGGCAGTCCGATCTCGTTTCGGTGTAATGCCACCACACGTCCAGAGGATGGACCGCTGATGCGCTCGCAACTGTTAGGATCGGGAAAGACGTGGTGTGAACGCCCAAAGATCTCATAAACTGATTTCAAGCTTCAAGGACACCCTTCACGGTCATTGCACACACGACTGTGCGCGTGAATTCACTATCTACCCTGTAAAGGCTGTTTGAGACCTGATACGCGCGCTCCCAGCCATTATGTTGGTTGATGCAAAGAGCATCGACCCAGAGTACTCTAGCCTCGTCCGTTTTGCGAAGCCTTCGTAGAGCAGCATATGAATTTTCGGTGACCTGAAAACTTTCTGCGCCATTGACAGTGACCATCCAATTGGCGAGTGATGCACCCTATGTGTATGACAGGGCCTCATACTGAGGCTCGTCTTCGTGTGATACGACGTTGAGGTCCGCTTTCACAGGTTCCTCGTCTTCGCCTGGCTGCAGTTGTAGTAGTCTCAGTTCGCGCTGGTCTTGGTTCAGTGATGCGTAGCCGTATGTCGAAGCGAACGCCGCCGCAGCCTCTTGGAACACAGCAGAAGTCGACATCGCAGGTGCTCTTGCCCACCCCGAGCTGTTGAATGGATCGGGGTTTGAACGCCCGCGCTCGTCGCTACCAGGAACGTCAGCGCCCTGGATTGAACGTTCGATCTCGGCGAAGATCACTTTGCGGCGTCAAAGTTGGACTGTTCATGGATGTAGCACTAGCACTCAAGGTCTTGTCGCGGAGTAGGTCAGCTTTGGTTGGCCTTGAGCCATACGTCGCATCATGAGATGCACAACTAGGCGGCCTCATCAATGGTGGCTATGATCGCTTCTCTGCTGGATGGGCAGCGCGGCAAGCAACCGCCAAGGATTGCAATCTCCACTCGTCGAAGCGCAGAGCATTACCTCCTGAGGTAGAATACCTTAGGTGATTCGCGAACTCTCAAAGGGCAGGAATCGGAGGAACCAGATGGGAATCTTGTGAAGTAGTTGTAGTTGTTGGCGAGTGCACGGACCCCGTCTGAGCCAGCCCAATTCGCACTGGCGGCAACAGCCGCTGTCGAACTTCTGAAGGTCACGCACACTCGCCAAGACATTGCAGGTTGTCGATGACCTTGCTGCCATTACTCTAACCAGCAATAGAGACGCCGTCCGCCATCACATCTCCGCCTACATCTTCTTCCCGACTGACAATAAGCCGGTAGACCACACTCCGCCAAGATGGATCACGAGAAGCTGGCTCGCATGCAAAATGCCGTGCGCATTGGTATGTTTGCTCCCTGTCCGCCAGTGAAGCTCCTGATGGGCAGCCTTGCGCCAAACATGATATTGGAAAGCTAACAGAGTCGCAGGGTAAGCACAATTTCTCCTACTCTGCCTTCAGACACCCCCGAACCATGACCGCACCCATACACCGCATCCCCAAGCTCGAGCACAAATTCCGAGAGCTTCGCCAGCTTCACTGCATAGAGACGAGATGGACGATGACTGACATGTGATGATAGCGGCAAGGGAACACCCAGAAGGAAAGTGAAGAAGGTGCACAAGTCCTCCGGCACCGACGACAAGAAGCTGCAGACGACCCTCAAGAAGATGAACGTGCAGCCCATCACGCAGATCGAGGAGGTCAACATGTTCAAGAGTGATGGCAATGTCATTCACTTCTCGGCACCAAAGGGTATGTACATCCCATCCCGCACCACATCTCAAGCCGTTGCCGCAAGGCTGTCGATTACCAAGGCTATGTATACGCAAGTGCTGACAGAGTATGTGTAATGTAGTCCACGCCTCGGTACCGTCCAACACCTTCGCACTCTACGGCAACGGCGAGGACAAGGAGCTCACCGAGCTCGTCCCGGGTATCCTGAACCAGCTCGGTCCCGACTCGCTCGCCTCTCTCCGGAAGCTCGCTGAGAGCTACCAATCTCTGCAGAAGGGCGGCGAAGGCGGAGAGGGTGGTGAGAAGAAAGACGACGACGATGAAGAGATACCAGACCTGGTCGAGGGCGAGAACTTTGGCGAGGGTAAGGGCGAGGTCGAGTAGGTCTGCCTATTCAAGGCTGCCGAGCTCGCTGTGCAATTCTCGGACACAAGACGAACAGCAATGGCTGCACGGGCTTGAGGCAGGGCGGTCAAGATAGCTCTGCGGCTTACTTCTCACGTATCCATGGCGTCTACAATGGCGGTGAGAAGCGTTGCGCGCGGTTTCACGGTTGCAAAAGTTGGCTCATTGCGAATCCGAGGCGAAGCGATGGTGCATCTTTTCGTATGTACATGCGTATCACCCGTACTGTATCATAGCGATATGACCTTGCAACTTTCTAGCTTTCCGGTGTCCTCTGGTACGTCTGCTCATCCTATTAAAGTCGCGACAAGGCTGGCGCTCTCTAGGACATCCCCGATGGAACCGCTTTCAACCTAGCAGGCGAGCATTGCGAGATCTTGTCATATTCATGAACGGCTTTGTGCTCGGCGGACCTTCTGTTGTGCTAGAATGGTTGCTCGGTACTAGCAGCAATAGTATAATTGTGACACTGCCTTTTCTCACGATCTGCTAAATCTTCTCTCATCGACAACATCACAGCGCCGTGAAAGGATGTCAACTTCGCCATCTCCCTCTAGGCTCCTCAACATGGTCATCACTCAGTCCGCGCAAGTGTCTCAAGGTCCGGGAGAACATAAGACCATTGAGCTCGAAACTTTGATGGATGATATTCGACACATCAAAGACCTCAAGGTCCCAGATCTCTGTGTGGGCGTCCAAAACGCTATCGAGCACATGAACGACGAGATAGCGAAGCTCGAGGAGCTGGTAAACGGAGCGGAGGTTCCTCTCCTGACGGCTATCAAGATTGCAGCGCTCGAGGACTACAATGCCCTGCACGATCAGCTAGTGGAGGGTACCTGTAAGTTCGTACTGGCTCGCTGGAACGTTGAATTGTTGATGAGAAGGCACAGGGAGTGAGGTCAGAAGGGTCGTTGGCTTGAGGGCTTCTGGGGGGTGGATGTTGGGTGAGATGGATGTTGAGTCGTCGGCAATAGGAGGTGAAGCTGTAGTAGGCAATGCACATAACGAATATTCGCACGATTCGTTTGTTGACGTATTGGAAGAGGATTCACTGACCGCGATGTCAGGTAGACTGCATGTGAGAGGGACAATGGCAGCTGCTCGCACGTGCCACTCCTAACATCCTCATAAACGTGGAGCCACTGCTTGCGCCGCACATACAAACACGATTACCTCAAAGGACGATCGACACAGACAGAAATACACCTGTTGACACCCAGCCAGTAGCTTTCTTCAGCTACACAAGAAACAACGACTGCAACAAGAAGACCCCAAGCAAACACACTACTACATCAACCAGCACAATGCCAGACCTACGCCACCTCCGCATCTTGAAGTACATCATCAACCAATCCGAAGCCAGCGCCTCGAGCTATGAGACCTACAAGGCCGGCGATACGACTCAAATGCGCGAGGAGATGGAGGTGTGCCGTAGTATCAGCTTAGAGGAACTCAACGACGGTCTGCAGTATGCTGTCATGAAGTTCAGCTTAGCTGAAGAGGCGGTCTTGGAGAAGTGTGCGGAGAAGGTTACGGATGATATGATGGATGCCAAAGAGAATGCTTTGGCCAGTAAGGTCGAGTCGGAGGACGAAGTCAAAGAGGCTATTTGCAAGCTGGTGCAGGTGCGGTGGATGTTCGAGGATCAGAAGGATGAGGATGCGGAGGCGAAGGGGAATGCTTAAGGGTGTTGCGACGAGCGTAGCAACTAAGGTTCAGTGAGACGTTTGGGGCTCTGGTGCGCGGATCATATGGGCATCGAGTATGGAGCGAGGCTTGGTAACATTGAGCATGGCCACTTTCTCCAAAAGGCAACACATCGAACTGCCTACTGTATTGTCCCGTTGAGGATTACAACGATTCGGTCTAAGAGGAGAAACATCTACTAGACAGGGAGACGGTATGCACGCATCGCCGAAAAGAGTAAGCGTCATCCGTCTGTGGTATGGCTCTCTCGTAGACTCGTGTACTGGACACTTTGGACGGCAACGACCACTATCACCCACCCTCGGAGTGAATGAGTGATTCGGCGGATGATTTTGCTTTCCCTAGTGCAGCTCAAGATAATTAGTAAAGCAGTTTTCGAGATACAGTGAGCGTTCCATCGTACCGAAGTGAATTGACGTTCGCTCGTGGTACGTGTCATCAGTTATGAAGAGGTACTTGTATGTCGTCAGCAGCTTGTCAAATGAACCACACTACACTACACCACACAGAACGAAACACCAGCCTTTCTCCCCACCCAAGGCTCAGTCGGACGATCAAGCTGAGGAGCACATCTGCAGGCTGGTGTTGGCACGCTGGGTCTGGGAGAAAGCGGCGAAGGGTGTCGATGCTAAGTGACGGCGAGACTGATGGTGGTCCGGGAGTCGTGGAAGCGGAGCCGAAGGATGATAGCTGGCTGAGCAGGGGTGGAGCGTAGAGACAGAGGCTTGGTTGACGAGAACCGAAGGCATAGAGCTGTGGCTTGGCTCGTGAGAGTGCATCTAAGAATAAGGAAGTATCTTGATATTAAAAGAAACGATCGTGATGATTGCATTCTTCTGAGTGAAAGAGACTGTAACACATGTATGCTTCAGGCACGTATGCCTCATCCTCCGATCCCGTGAACGCCACCACAAGTTGTACAGTTGGAAGAAAGCGACCGTGATAATGCCGTAGCCAACCTCCGCAGCGGTCTTCTAATATGAAACACAGAAAGGAAACATCACCGTATCAATCACCCATGCAACCCCATTATCGCCGTCAATCGTACACCATTATTGTCACTCCACATTCCACTCATCACCGCACCGGCGGTGCCTCCAGTACCTCAGCAACTGCGCCAGCGCAGCACTCCATTCCTGCACGAACGCTTCCGCCAGCCGAGTCACAGACTCGGCCAGCGGTATGCGTCCACCCCACATTTCCGGTCGAGCAGCCTGTGCGCGGGCGTAAGCGGGTATGAGGCGGTCGACGTGCATCTTGGCCAGGACGAGCCAGCAGTAATTCCAGCTGCGGTTCGAGGCAGGGTCTGAGTGTACACGTCGTTTGGCTTCATCCAGGCATTCGGAACTGATGTGAAGGTCAGTGTCAGGACCAGTAGTTATGTGGCGGCGTTGAAGGTTGAGGCCGAGGGCGGATACCTGAAAGGATAGTTGCGGGTGAGACCGCGCAGCTCTGTCAGAAGGCTGTTGGAGTTTACGTAGTATACCCCTGCCGTCGATCAGTATGGGCAGCTCCACTGATCTGCAAGTGCGCGATCTTGCTTACAGGCTGCTGTCATAGGCTGTGTGAGATCTGGCGAGCCCAGAGTGGCGAAGATGCGTTCGACCCGACGCAGCTCGCCGATCGTGTTCATTCGATGCTCATTGAGAGCGGAGATCAACGCCTGCTTCTGCGCCTGTTGATCTTTCTGATTAGCGGGCGGCATTTCCGGTTGATTAGCGGGCGGCAGCTGGTCGTGCAGATAATGCAAAGATGAATATGAAGATGGGACTGAGGAAGCCGTCGAAGGATGTGAGAAGAGATGGAGGAGAGGCAGAGTGGGAGGCAGACAACCTACTTGTGTGATCGTGCTGGCGTCTAGCATGGTCGCATATGAAGGGGTCTGAAAGCTGAGGGACGACCATACATGGAAAGTATACTCACATACCGGCTGCATGGGCCCCGACGTTGTTGGCGTCATGGCTGGTAATGACGATGGCACTTGTGACTGCATGGCCGTCATCGCTGGAATTGCACGGACCGTCGTCGAAGCAGCCATGCTTGTTGGTGGGAGTGGTGGGTATGGGCTGATATAACCTGGTAGCAATGTCATCAGCCATGGGTCTCACATGAGTTGGTATTGCGTAGGGCGTAGGATGCATAAGCATATCTTATTAAGCATATGTGGTTAAGCATACGCTGTTAAGCATACTTCGTGGCGAAGCTTAGCAGGAGCCATCAGCTGAATGAGTCAACATACCTGAACTGCTTTGTTGGTGTGAGCCGGAAGATGGCGTTCCGGTTTTTGTACCTTGCCCTGCTGAAGATCCATGACTCTGTCCGGACATATTACCAGATTGCGGGCTTATCGACTGGCTTGCGCGGCCGCTGAGGTTGGAGACCTGTCCTGGTGAACGATCGCTCATTTTGGTGAAGTGTGCAAACGTTGGTCTGATGGAGGGGAAGACGGTCAAAGAGCCCCTCTCGCAGAGACTGAACGGAAAGGCAGGATCGCAAATCGACTCCCATGTGATTGAAGTAGCCGTGTTACTTCTTAGCGTACATAGATGAGCGAACATCTATGTGATGTAGCACGTTGAGAAAGTGTGTGAAGGGTGTTACCCACGATGAGCCATCCTTCAGTGCTATCAAAATACAACTCTGAACGGCGACTCCAGTGCAAAGCTTCGTCAATGCAAGCTTGGCATAAAGAGATGAGGAAATAGTGACTTGGTAATACTGCGAAGCAAGTGATACCATAAGCGAGCCAGTCTCAATAGACCAGCATTAGCACGCAGTGTCGTATGAGAGCAGAGAGCCATTGAGCGTGAGCCTCATCGGCGGCCTATTTCCAGTGCACGTGGGCTTGGTCATAAGGCTGAGTAGAATCGGGAAGTGCGAAGCTTCTTGGTCCAAGATTGACAGGTACGATCGATTAGATCAAGCTTGTTCGATGCCGTGCATACGGAGTAGGCGATTATGACTGCAGACGGTGCAGTATAGCGACAACGTCATAGCTCCAGGTTTCGATTGAGTCATCGAAGGCGCTGCTCGACCGCCGGAAGGAAAATCGTGGATGTAACGTCCGATGTAGAGCGAATACCGGAGCCACATGAACGCTTGCGAGGCCGCGAGTGACTCCTAGCCAGCAAGTACATCGTGGACAAGGTGTGAGGTCGGAGGCGCTGCAACGACGCTGGAAGATACGGTGAAGGGTACGGGAAGATTGGTGAGCGAGATTATTGAGGCTGAGTTGAGAGCTGAGGTGGTGCCCTCGGTGAAGTTGTTCTACTAGAATGCACGGTCCACGAAGCTAGCCCAAAGAAGAATTGTTGAGCCTCAATCCGCGAGACGCGCCAACTCCATGAGCTCGCTGTAGTCGAGCGCAACAAGGCACGCCGCAACACAGTCATCATTCGAGGGCATCTTGTGCGAGGCCTCACTATTCACACTGCAAGCGGTAGCTGGGGAGCACCGCCACATCCACGCGCCGCAGCAGGCCTACAATGGCATCCCGTGCTGATGGCAGCGCTTAATCCTCCTCGTGTTGTAGAAGGCACGGTTCATCTGTTCGCAGATACTTCAGGGCCTGGCGGTGCTGAACAGCCGTCACACCGATGCACTCTCTGTCGCTTTCAATTGGTGCAGATGAGACGATACAAAGGTTAGAACAAGCATTACCCATGAGCTGAAATGGGCCCATTTGCTAGAGATCGACGACGAGAAGCTGCCAAGGTTCGCCATGCTGACAAGCCAGATCCCATCCAAAGATCTTGTGCAGAACTTTTGTGGTGATGCTAACTACTCAAGTCACCCTCTCTTGCGTCTGGCTGACAATGAGACCGCCTTGACCCTCAACACAGCTTCACCCAGACGGTCACCTTCGGACTTGGCAATACGCCAATGTCCAGTGCCAGCCTCTTTGGGTGCTCGACGAAGACCTCTCCCACCGCCGCCAACAATGAGGTTGCCAGGACGGTACGTCTCATCCGTCTCCATACGCCGAACCACCGACCTGTGGATGAGAGCATTGTCTGGAATGTCACGTGTCTCGCCCATTGGCAGTGGCCAAGAGATGGGCTTCCACGAGCCATCCGGCTGCAGGTCCATCCTTCGAAAGGGCAGATACTCCATGAATGTCCACGAGAGGACCTTCGGCCACTTCAAGCCACCACCGAAAGCAAGAGAATCATGCAACTTTGTGGTGGCTTCTAGCCGCAGCATGTCATCTTCGCTGGTGATGCGGTGCACCCCACCGCACGGCATCGAACCCGACCGCGTTAAAGCTTGCCCTTCTAGTTGGATTACGGGGGCCTCTGCCTTCTGATCGAACTCGTGCCAAAAGTAGCCGGATGCTTCAAGCTTCTCTTCGTCGAATGGCATGCCAGCATTTTTTGCTTCGCGAAGCATCCAGATCAAGGGAAGATCACTCGAAGGCCTCTCCTCGTCACCTCCAATTGTCCATCCGCCGCCAATATCCCCGTGCTGACCTGAAAGCAGACCTTTGTCAGTAACAAAACCCACAAGAACACCTGCACGCTTACCTGCGAACCAGACCTCCAAGATATCTTGCGCTTCGTCCTCACTCTGCGGCAGAGTGTCGCTGCCACCAAATTTGTGTGGCTCGTGCTGCCTATCTTGCGCTGCTCTGGTCGAATCGAACGATAACTGCGACGCAGCCGACGACGCAGTATCGTTGATAGAGACAGCCGTGCTTGGCACAGCAGCAAGTTGCGGCTTATGCTGCTTTGGCCGGAACAGAAGTTGATGATGTGACGACTGCCTCTTCTGTGCAGGCGGTCGTTGCGACACTTGTGGATTGGCTTCGTGGACCCCGAACTCATGATGCAGATGCATGTGCATGTGCAGACGCTCGTGATCATCAGGCATCGTCTTCTGCTCCGAAACGAGGTCCTGGCGAAACTTTGCTCTACCTAAAGCGATGGGTGTAAGATTAGCGGATGTCCCCAACATCATCAGGCAGTCTCAGGTATCTGAGACGGCCTCCAAGGATTCTACCCATCGGTATGCTTACGCTCGTCGATCGACACCGCATGCCTAATCACTCTGGCTGAGGTCTTTGCAGTATACGGGAACTTTGTGCGCCGCATCCACGCAGACTCGAATTGCGGCACGCTGTTGACGCAGTCGAAAAGCCCGATGAAGCGTATCCGCTCAACCGGCCGCGAGAACGTCTGTCGGAAGCGTTCTATGAATTCGAATTGCTTCCGCTTCTCTCGTTTGTCCTCTTTCGTCTCATCACAACGCATCTGCCATTGTGCGAAGGTCTTCCAGGCGAAACGCAGCATCTCCTCGTTCCCTGCACTCAGTAACCCGACATAATCTGGCACACGTCAGCCCAACTGCATCGATGTGCCATCCTCATACGCACCGAGCATCTGGGCCAGGAACCGCGCGGTATATGCCCCTCTGCTGAAGCCGAAAAAGTAGATGGCGTCACCGCTCTCATAGTAGCGCATCAAGAACTTGTAGCCTGCCATTACATGGTCTGCGAAGCTGGTCCCCACAGCCATGTCTTTCGCCTTGGAGTACCACGATTTGATGCGGCCGATCCGAGACTTGTGCGACAACGAGCGACTCTCGACATACGTCCCAATGCCCGCTGAAGCTTGTTACTAGCGGTCGCAGGAACATGCCCTACTGGACTTACGCTGATAATAATGGACTGACGTTCGGTTAGCCACGAGCTCTTATCAGATCTCGTCCTTGCACGACTCACATTGGCTGGCATCTTCTCGGTCTAGCAGCCCAAAGATCTTGACAATGTTGCTATCGGCCTGTGTCCCCTGGAACTTGTTACCCGTCCCGTCGAAGCAGAGTATCAACGACTTGCGCCGCCTTATCTGGACGCTGGTATCCATGCCAAAGCACGCTCCTCAGCTCTTGCTGTCGGCAGCTTTGATAACTCGAATGGCGCGCAGGCCTTCGCAGGACTTCGTCGTGAAAAGACAACAAATCGGTGCCTCAGCTTAGAGCTATTAGCGGATCCTTTATGGAACACCACAAGCAGAGACAGTCCAAGTCGCGCAACAGCTGCAGCGGCCATCTTTCGTACTGCATTAGTCACCCACCACCAGCGATCGGCTGTTACGAAGTCGCCTTGGCGAACTCTGGCGGTGTGCTGTGGTCGCCCTGCATTGCGAAGGATTGGCGACATTGTCGAATAGTGATGTTTGGCTTGCAGAGCTAGCAGCATCATCTCGGGAGCCGTCTGGCAATGAGAGTAGTCTATCTTACACTGAGGGGTGATGGCTTGCATGAAAGGTCTTGGGTGTGGTCGGGTATGCGTGAAAGCTCCCGGCCCGATGCAAGCCTTTCGTGGTCAAGAGCGGATGCTCATCTGAGCATACACCTGCTCTCCTCAGGTTCTGCAACTAGAGGACTGCAACGCCCACAGCAGGAAACAAGCTACCGCAGTAATAAATCGCAAAGGTTGGCCGAGCTTTGGGCCTATATTTCGATATTGGTGACCGAATGACCGGATGCTCAACAAAACAGACTGATGTAGTTGCTAGATCTGCTGCCCATCGATACCCTCGCTGAGCTAGCCTTGCGCACAACATTTCGGTCTATCCCGAGCATTGGGAACAAACGACGTGCTGGTGATGTCTTTCATGTTCGCCCCGCCACGCTGGAGGGACGGGACGTTCCCCGCCCTGTGCCTTCCCATTGTGTAACCAGTCTCTGCAGCTAGCTAGAACTATTGGCCGCCTCATGTTGAAAGCTCAAGCACCAGTCCGTTGCTTAACTTTGTGTGGTTGCAGTGCCCAGATTGGGACGAAGAACGATTCTGGGCAAGACAAGCACGAGTATGTACTCCTCTCAATATTCGACCCCATGCTCTTCGTTCCCTGTATTCAAGTCACGAGAGAATTGTGTCTTTTGTAGTTCGTGGTGCAAGAGCAGAGCGGTTGGCGGGTAAGAACGGAAGTCGCACGTCAGGCACGAAATAAGGCATCAATCTCTCTCTTCCAAGGTTCCCTCCGTCTCCTCGGAGTGGAGCCCATCTACCGATCTCATCGCGGTTGCTTCACTCACTTTTCTGACCTTCGTCCTTCACCTCAACGTGCACGTTGATGACAATGCTTCCGATCGCACTGGAAGACGACGATGAATTCGACTTGACAAGTGGCTAGGACATGTTTGGCGATACAACAGTGGAAAAACACGCTTTTCGCCACCCGAGCATGTTCCTTGTCGTCCCTCGGTGCTTGGATGTCTGCTACCTGACGCTTGGCATGATCATTGCTCTATGGGGCTCCGTTTTACTGCCTTCTGCAACTATTTGTCGCGTCCGCGGACAAGCAAGATGTCTGCATTGCACTGGCTTC